>JANHFT010001570.1:72366-83551 GCA_032467955.1 Pseudoxenodon macrops
TACTGACAATTTTCTGCAGTCTAGATCTTCCAAATGCATTGAGATGAGAATTCCAGGAGTTGAAAATGGTTTTTATATATTTGCAGGGTTTTCCCAACAAAGTTGGGAAAGGTTGGGCTACTACCTGTCTTGCCTTGATGTCTAGTGGTTAAAGCATCAAGCTAGAACAGGAGTCTGGGTTCTAATCTCACCTTTACTGTGAAAGCTGGCTGGGTGACTTTGGGTCAATCATCAGAGGCCGGTGAGTTCTAGTCCTGCCTTAAGCATGAAAGCTGGCAGAATGGCATTGGGCCAATCACCAGGAGACTGTGAGTTCTAGTCCCATCTTAAGACATTAAAGCCAGCTGGATGACTTTGAGCCAGTCACTCCCTCTCAGCCCAACTCACCTCACAGGGTTGATGTTCTGGGGAAAACTGGAGGAGGAAGATGTATTGGATATGTTTGCTGACTTATTTGTAAAAATAATAAAAGCTGGATACAAATAAATAAATAATCCATCATCTCCAAACTGGGGTACAAATTATCCCTTACCCAAAACTTGGGATCAGACTACTGATCTCTCTACACCATCATTTTGAGATTTCATCTCCAAAGTTATTCATTTGCACAGGTATTCAACTCTTTAGCTTACAAACTACAACCCAGAAGAATATTAGTTATTAAGATAAAAATTCCCATTTTTGGCAATAGGGGAGGTTGAATTGTGGTGAGTCAAAAGACTGAGTCTTTAATAGATTAGTGTTAATGTTTTTATTCATGATTCCCAATTCCACAGGAAGACTGTGTGGCTGTGTTTTAAATTTATGGTAGGTTTTTAATTCCCATTCCATATTGGAGAGTCCTACTGTGCTCCAAATTGGTAGGTTGTAAATCAGAAATAAATCCTAGAATTAAATGCTCTGCAAATTTTCAGATTTCTTTATATATGTAACTTTGGCAATGGCTGGATTCAACTTTTCGCTCAGAGGAGATATGCATGCCTACTGTATTAATTAATTAGTCCTAATTAATTCCTTTAGGTCTTTCTATGTGATATTGCAACAGTCATTTCTATGGGCATGGTTAATATTCAGCAGCAACATTTCTTAAGAAGAACAGTAGGAAATTGACAGTCAAGGAGAACATGTTCTTCTGGCTGAACACAACAGATAAGAGTTGCTATGTGGCTTTTCTTTGTTATACTTTCTTTCAAGGTCTCTGCAACAAGGTGGAACAGCTCTAAGAGCCAATTAAATTATTATTATTTTCCAAACCAACTTGGTATCCTTCCAATCATTTAGTTAAATTCTGAATTACTGAGTACCCACAATGCCTTACTTGTGGCCCTAAAATCCTGGAATAGAGATTTTGAATCTATCCACCTAAACATTTCTTCCAGTATCCAACAGAACAAAAAACTAGGGGAGGGAAATCCCTTTCAAACTCCAAACAGCAACATGTTCAGGTTTTATGTTGTACTTGGTGTTTAAAAATGGCATTAGGAACTCCTTTATTTATTTTTTAACCAATTCTGAATATCTTATCAAGGAGAGATCCAACCTAGAACAAAGGAGAAATTTCCTGACAGTGAGAACAATTAATCTGTGGAACAACCTGTCTTCAGAAGTTATGAATGCTCCAACACTGGAGGATTTTAAGAAGAAATTGGACAGCCATTTGTCAAAAATGTTACAGGGTTTCCTTGTTGAGCAGGGGGTTGGACTAGAAGGCCTCCAAGGTCCCTTCCAACTCTGTTATTCTATTATTACAGCTTTGTTTCTAATTTTGCAAGCTTTTTTTATTTTCCTATCTGGTAATATATATCCAAGGAAAACATCCTTCTACATGCATACATCCTAATTCCACTCCCTAGCCAACTATACCAACCAATAGAAGGGTACACCTTGTTGAATACTGGAAGCCTTCATTTAGCAACTGCTTTGTTTAGTGACGCTTCAGTGATGAAAATGTAACTTTCCGACCAATTCTCACATTTATGACCTTCGTGGGTTTATAAAGCAAAGGAAAACTGAAGTAAGCTTCAACTCAGAGTAGTTGAAATCTAAACAACACTGCCCACCCCCACCCCCAATTCAAGTAAAGGAAAATTATAAATTAGTAAAGGTATTATGAAATGCTCCTGCAAGAGAGATTTATAAAGACTGATAACAGTAAAAGCTCTTGCAGGTTATTAGCATCATATACCGGATACCTGGCATTGGGGGGGGAAAAACACCTGGAGATTTCTTTTACCTTCAGACTGTTGTATGCTAGATCTGTATCTCGGTCCAAATCCATTTCATTCTTCGTTTCAATTACCTAGATGGGTTAGGAAGACAACAAGAGAGACATCTGATTTGACAACAGGTAACAGTGGATTTCTGCTTGCAGGTCTTATACACTGTCTGCCATTGACAACACTTCGATCATGAAAAGTAAAGGGCGTTTAGGAAACAGAGCAATCTGAGGACAAGATAAACAATGGTGTGAGATAATAGAAATAATAGATAATAGAAAGCAAAGCGATTTCCCGATCCCTCATTTTAAGTGCAGGTAGTCCTTGACTTACAACCACAATTGAGCCCAAAATTTCTGTTGCTAAGCTCGACAGTTGTTAATTGAGTTTTCCCCATTCTGCAAGCTTTCTTGCAATGGTTGTTACATGAATCAACTGCAGTTGTTAAGTGAGTAACGCAATTGTTAAGTGAACCTGGCTTCCCCATTGACTTTGCTTGTCAGAAGGTCGCAAAAAGAGATCACATGACCCTGAGGCACGGTCACCGTCAAAAATATGAGTCAGTGGCCAAGTGTTTGAATTTTGATCATGTGACCTTGGGGATGCTGCAATAGTTGTAAGTGTGAAAAACGGTCATAAGTCACTTTTCCTGTGCTGTTGTAACATTGAATGGTCACTAAACAAATGGTTGTAAGTCAAGGACTATCTGTATTAACATTGGCGGTGCAGTGGTTAGAATGCCGTATTGCAGAGTACTGATTGCCAGCTGCCTACAGTTCGATTCTCACTGGCTCAAGGTTGACTCAGCCTTCCATTCTTCCGAGGTGGGTAAAATGAGGACCCAAGATTGTTGGGGGCAAGAGGCTGACTCTGTAAACCGCTTAGAGAGGGTTGTAAAAGCACTGTGAAGCGGTATATAAGTCTAAGTGCTATGGCTATTATTTAACAATACCCAAGGTATTCATTCCGCTCTTCCAGGTGCCAATGACTAAAGGTTGTTAGGGGCAATACTCTGACTCTGTAAATCACTTAGAGAGGGTTGTAAAAGCATTAAGTCTTAGTGCTATTGCTATTACTATTGCTATATGAAGTTGTCAAAAAAATCTGGTTAGTTTTGTGCTGGGAGCTACCACAATGTTACCTATGCCGATAGAGAGTTGACATTTCATAAAGATATGTCCCAGTATTTCTACTGCCTTGCAGTCTTCTACCGGGTGGAATATTCTTAAGTTGACTTTCAAGAACTGTTGCTGGAAGACCATTAACACCATGAGTTAGATTGATCCCATGAACTCTTTCACTACTGTGCTTTGTTAAGTCTTTAATATTACATAAAACTCTACTGCAACCGACTCAGGAAATGTGACAATCCTTCTGGGTTTTTTAGAGTTACGAGTTACTGTAGAGTTACGTGCAGGAGTAGGAGCCTCCAATTGCAACTGCTTTCGCCAACACAGCCAGTTTCCAGAGTTAAGGTCTGTGATGCTACCTTGAGTTCTTCAACTTCACACTCCAATCCGTTTGATTTCCTGCAACGGAGCATTGAAAAGTTGTAGGGCGTTTTCCCTTCCAGTTTAAGGTGTTTTGTCGCTCCTGTTTGTCAACATTAATAAAAAATGCATCACAAAAAGAAGGGGAAAGGCTGGTCTCCTAGGACTCCGATTGTGATGAGCGTTCTGTTAAATAAATGATTCTTTCGGCGCCGGAAAAAGCCCCAAAACAAACAGAAGTGACTGATGCGTAGGACGAGCAGAACTTCTAAAAAGAGCATCTCCCAAAAGGAAGGGCCGAGCCACTGAAGGAGAAACTTGACTAGTGGAAGGTAGAGGTAAAGCAGAACTGCCACCATCCATAACACGTAGCAAAAAGACGTTTGCCTTTCACGGAGAGATAAGAAATCTGGAAGCACGCAAGGACTTTATTTTTTGTTCCCTAGCCTGTCAGCACCGATTAAGAGGCAGCAGACATTCTGAGTGGAGGCAAAGCTCTGGTTTACTCAATTCCCAAGAGAAGTTATATCAATTCTGGAGAAGCAAATGTAGATTGTCAAGAACCGTCAACCCCAATTTACTATTTTACCATTGCAGGAAAAGGTGATGCTCCTGGGGTGAGCCCAATGGACTTCATCTTATGAATCTCTCTAAGTTTCGTCTATCTTGTCCCTTTCTTGTGCTTTGGGATTGCAACTGTGGTGTTGACTGTAAATCCCGGAAATGTAAATCCTGATCCTGGAGAGTCCAGACTAGAAAAGTCCAGGGGTCTTTGCTTATTGCTGCTTCTTCCAATCTTATATATGGAGAGAAACTACAGCTTAACTCTGTAAGGCTGGAGCTTAAATCTGCAGTCTTCTTTATTAAAATGATGCCTTTTTCCACGGAGTTGTAGCCACTTCCTCCTGCTGTCAGAGTTGTCATCAAAGCAGTGGACAATATGTGCTGTTACTGAATTCCATTGCTTATTCCTTCTACTGAAGCAGATTAGCCTCAAGGTTTCTTCCATCCTTCTCTCTTCTGTCCTGGTGGGCTGGTGGAAAGTCCTGGTGAGCTCACCTTTTGCGTTTTCTTGCTCTCAACCTTCTGCATCCCTCAATTCTCAATGAAATACAGGTAGTCCTCAACTTATGACCACAACTGAGCCCAAAATTTATGTTGTTAAGTGAGACATGTGTTAAGTGAATCGTGCCCCATTTTACAACCTTTCTTGCCTCGGTTGTTAAGTCAATCATTGCAGTTGATAAGTTAGTACCCCGGTTGTTAAGTGAATCTGGCTTCCCCGTTGACTTTGCTTGTCAGAAGGTCGCAAAAGGGGATCACATGACCTTGGGACACAGCAACGGTGATAACATATGAACCAGTTGACAAGCATCTGAATTTTGATCACATGATCATGGGGATGCTGGAAAGGTCATAACTGTGAAAAATGGTCGTTACTTTTTTCAGTGCTGTTGTAACTTTGAACAGTCACTAAACAAACTGTTGTAAGTTGAGGACTACCTGCAAGCCACTACACAAGGTTTTTCAGAAGTAGCTTGCCACTTGGAGCTGAGAGAAAGTGACTCCCTGATCATTTCTTATTTGGAGATGATTGGGGAGATCAGATCACATTTGGAGGCATCATAAAAAGGACACTGTAAGAGGACATGAGCAGATCACTCAGTTGGCATCCTGCCTTAGGCAGGACTAGAATTCAGAGTCTCCCAGTTTCTAGCCTGAGGCCTTAACCACTACACTAAACTGGCCTAGTATCGTTTGGAAAATCCTCATACAAATATGTCTCATGGTTCTCAAAATACAAATATCTCTCATGGTTAGGACTCTGGGTTGCTGATCAACAAGCCCGCGTTCGAGACCCGAGTGCTGCTATGTGACGGGGTGAGTTTGTGTCATTTTCTGCAGTTCCTGCCGACCTAGCAGTTCAAAAGTGTGCAATCGCAAGTAGATGGATAGGTACCATGTTAGAATATTGAATTTAGTAGCTGGAACAGTAAATAGAATAGAATTCTTTATTGGCCAAGTGTGATTGGACACACAAGGAATTTGTCTTTGGTGCATTAGTGTACAAAAAGTGTACAATAAGCCATTACACACAGTTGTAGTGGATTAGTTAGAGAGTTTTGACTCATGCATGAGGTAATCTATGTTGTGATTGGCTGTTTGTAAATATAAAGGGGCAGTTTCCCTTTTTCCTCTCCTTTTTTTTCTTTTTCTGTGTGTTCTGTAGACTGATTAATTTACCTCATGATGTTCCTGACCATCTTTCTTTTCTGGATGATGACAAAGACTGCTGTAACTTTAAATGTTAAATATATTTATATGAAAGACTACAAGTTTGTGTTAGTGTCTCCACTTCATCTGGACAGCTGCTGCGCAATTCCCTGACATACCACTTAGTTGGGCACATTAAGAGGGACATGGAAGGAACCCCAAACGGGTGTCCCCCCCAGGCCTGCTGATGTCACCGGCTAATCCTTTCAACCCGGAAGTGCCTTAGTGCTTCTGACATGAATGTAAAAAATTTAAGATGCCAGGAAATGCAACCCAACTTCGACACGGAATCTTTTAGAGAAATCCAACCTGCTTCAAATGAACAAGACCAACACCCCCCTATTTACATAGCTCTTGCAAGAACAGCTGAATATTCCCCTTAATAAAATGCTGCATCTTATAATAACTCCAGCTACTGCAAAATTCAACCGCAAGAAGCAGTAGCAAAGTACGGGCATTCAATTGGATGCTGCCTTTTTCATCACCTGGCCTCAATCTATCAAGAGCCAACGCAAAAAGTCAGATCTAAATTTCCCAATGGCCAGGAAATACAACTGATATAACTTGGGTTTCATGACAGCCAAGGAATCATGGCCAAGCTCATTAACCGTAGAGCGAGATAAATCATTTCAATAGAGACTGTGCATTCCTGCCCATAAGACGCAGCAACAGAACTTGCGGTCATAATTCTGGATGTGTTTTCTAATGAACAATCACAAATCTAAAGCGTAGACATCTCAGGATGCAGATATTATGGATGGGGCGACAGGAAAGAAAAGATCTCCCCATATTATAAAAAGAACAAACATTTTCTTCTCAACTCCTGGAATATTATTCTGGAAGAGAAGGTTGCTGAAAAGAAAACTCTTCGGGGGAAGAGAGATGCTGACGTTGCGAACATATTTCAGCGTGGAGCTTTCATTTACAGTCTTAAATGGGGCGGTTCCAGGCATACTGGAAAGGCACCATTAGATTCAGTTCATTTTGCACCCTGTACTTTTAATCTTGCTTGCTACAAAAGGTAGCACTGCACCAGTTTACTGAAATGTATCTGAGGGGATGGCAGAACTCTTTCTAAAGCGCCAGTTCTCCGATATTTTTTAGAAAATAAACTAAAAAATAAACAGCAGGTTAAGAGTATTGGATCACTTTCCATTATAAGATTTCTCAAACGTTGATATTCATTGCTGTTCTGTGTGCAACAATAATCTACGCTATATCTGTTTTCCATTCTGGGCTCAACGGTGATAGTAAATTCATCGTTTTGTTTATTTCTCACAAATGAAGGCAAATTCTAGTTATCAAATTCCGAAGCTGCTTGTCTCCCTGACATCATCCATATATAGAAGTGATAGGAGAAGCAATTGCTACTTTAGAATGAAGCATAGAGGCAAGATAGGATGTAAAGTAAGAAGCAAAACAATGAAATGCAATTGTTGATGTAGGAGATAACCAGGCTCAGCCTGAGGGAGGGGTCAAATGTGTGATAATTCATGAGTTCCTCTGTGCACCAACGAGAAATCTAAGTCCAGCCCATCCTGAATGTCTCTCTTATCTCCCGCTCATTTCCCTTGACTGTTAGTTGGTCAGATTCTTGTAGGGAGCGTAAGCTTGCAATAAATCTTTATACTCATTTTAACTTCCTGAATAATAATTTGGAAATTTGATTTTCAAAACATTTTTTGGATCGTGGTGCAAAACTCACTGTTCTTCCAAAGGTATATTGATTCTTTCTAGTGTTCGTTGACTTGTGACCACAATAGAGACCAGAATTTGCTAAACAAGGTGGTTCCTATGGTGAGTTGCACCATGTTTTTACAATTCTTTGGCATGGTTGTTAAGTGAATTGCTTTAGCTGTTAAGTGAACCACATGATTGTTAAACAAACATGCCTTCCCCCATTGACTTTGCTTTTCAGAAGCCACATGGGAAGGTCGCAAATGGCGATCACATGACCTTGGGATGCCGCAACTGTCATAAATACATGTCAGTTGCCAAGCACCAGAATTTTTCTCACACGTCAATGAGTCATAAGTGTGAGAACTGGTTGTAAGTCACTTTTTTCACCGCCATTGTAACTTCAAACAATTGCTAAACAAACGGTTGTAAGTCAAGGACTACCTTTGTTAATATTTACAACCTCAACTCGCTAAGGAAAATAAATGATTAATATGTCAGCTGTTGTGGGTACCTATCTCCAACCGCTCTCCTTCTATAATAAACTACAGTTGATATTATGAATTCTCTCTCCTTCCACTCACACAGCAGGCAACCTTGGAATGGAGTTCAGGACTAGAGAGAACATGCTGAAATGTCAGAACATAGAAAAGCTTCGTTTCCTTTCATTTTTAGAGGCATTATTAAATATAGGACAGGGCTTCTTTCTCTACAACATGTGGTTCAATCTCTAAACCCACAATACACATTTTAATTTTTTTCCAGACATGCCGATGATAAGTCAAAATCAATCCTGGCCCTACCTGAGATTTCTTGCTTTCGTTCTCTTTCTTTTCCAGCTGAGTCTTCAACTTTCTTCTCTCCTGTTCGAGTTCCCGCACTCTCTTCTGAAGTTTTAGGAAGAGACTCATGTCCATGGCTGCCTTCTCCAAGCCAATTTCCTATGGAGGAATAGGAATAGGTAACCATAGGAAAGAAGGGTAGAGCAACAGAGAAGACAACAGCTCTCTGGAAGTTTGGGGAAATGGGTTACTACACTGAGAATCATAGAGAAGCACCTGCAAATAAGCAGAACTCAGTTGAGAAGGAATATGCAGTTCAGTTCCCTTTTGCAAAACGGTACTTGGAAGTAAGAATAGCTGTGTATCTTTGAAGAGGCAGTTTATGTGTATCTAGATAGTTCAACTCTTTTTGACTAAACAGGAAGTCCAAAATGCGCCATGCGCCAAACAAATTAAAGAGGTGACTAGGACAACATTTCCAATATGGGGAAGGCTTTGCATACCTGTTTCTATCCTCTATAACAGGGCTGTCAAACTCCTGGCCAATGGGCTGGATGCTTCATGCGCTGGCCACGCCCATGCCCGGTTTAGTGAAGGGGGGGGAAAAGTCCTGATACGTCACGTGACACCCCCGTGATTACGTGAGTTTGACACCCCGGCTCTATAACTCCTGTGAGTTGTGGTAGCACAGTGGTTAGAATGCAGTACCGCAGACTACTTCTGCTGACTGCCAGCTGCAATTTAGCAGTTCGAATCTCACCAGGTTCAAGGTTAACTCAGCCTTCCAAGGTCAGTAAAATGAGGAACCAGATTGATGGGGGCAATAGGCTGACTTTGTAAACCACTCTGAGAGGGCTGTAAAGCACTGTGAAGCAGTATATAAGTCTAAGTGCTATTGCTATTACTATGGTCTCCTATGTGTAGGAGGAAATTTAAATGAGGCTCATACACATCACAGTTGTGAAAGATAAGCAAGACCTTAATAAAAGTGTTATATACGTATGTATGCAAGAAAAGGCTTCATGTGGCTTGAGGCCAGGTCACTTTCAAGACCATCTCTCTCCCAAAGCGTTTCCCCATTCCTTTAGATCTGACAGGATATCCTTTCTGCAACCATCTGATGCAATACTCAACTTTTAAGATGTGTGGACTTCAACTCCCAGAATTCCCCGGCCAGCCATGCAGGCTGGGGAACTCTGGGAGTTGAGGTCCATACTTCTTATACCATAGTTGCCAAGGTAGAAAAACAAAGATCTAGTGCAGGGGTCCAAATTTGATTGGCTGAGGAATTCTGGGAGTTAAAGCCCACAAGTGTTATTTTAGACAAACTCTGTTTACAGCCTAGAGTTTAATCCTGATGGAGCTCAAGGTTGACTCAGCCTTCCATACTTGGTTGGTAAAATGAGGACCCAGATTGTTGGAGACAACGTGCAAATAATGCTTACACTGCAAATCTCCCGGAGAGCGCTATAAAGCACTATATAAGTAGTATATAGGTATACTATAAGTATATAGGTATATATAAAGCACTATATATATAGTATATAGGTAGTATAAATACTATTGCTATTGCTAATTGATGGTGAGCTTACCCAAAATGACAGAATACAATCTATAGGCATCTCATTATGACATTAAGGTAAAAGTACTTTCCCATTAAGGGATGTGGTGGCTCAGTGGCTAAACCGCAGAGCTTGTCGATCAGAAGGTCGGCAGTTCAGCGGTTCAAATCCCTAGCGCCGCCTAACAGGGTGAGCTCTCGTTACTTGTCCCAGAAGGCTGGGGAAGTCTGGGAGTTGAGGTTCATATATCTTATACCATGGTTTCCAAGGTTGAAAAACAAAGATCTAGTGCAGGGGTCCAAACTTGATTGCCTGAGGAATTCTGGGAGTTAAAGCCCACAAGTGTTAAAGTTTGTAGTCTCCTGGTTTAGTGGGTCCCAGGAGGAATGTCTTTTCTGCTGTGGCATCCATCTTTTGGCACATCATTTCCCAATCAACTTGCCCCCAGTTCAGCTAAGCTTTCATAAGGCATTAAAAGCTTAGCTTTGCCATCAATCCAGGGGCCTTGATAGTGTGGCTGAACCTGCTATTTGTTTGTATTGATTTTGAAGTGATTATACTTGGGTGCCATTTTACACCGCGTTACGTTATTTATGTTTTTAATTATTGGTTGCGCTTTCATTCTGTTTTAAAACAGTGTTGTATGTGAGATGGATGGCCATATTAATAAATTAAGTGGGTCGGAAAGGGATTCTTTAACCAACTGTAAGGCAGAATTTCATAGTTTCAAGGCCAGGTTTGACAAGAGAACCAAAACATGGAGGAACTCTAAGTAATTTTAATTCACACAAGCTTTCATGCATGTAACTTCAACTGTAGAAGCTTTTTAAAAGCTCTAAGATATATTGGAATTTGACATTTGAATGCCTTGTGTGCAAACATTGCAAGAAAGAAGGAACCTATAACTCTTTGGAAAGCGAAGCTATGTAAATATATATCCCAAGCAAATGCTGGCCTTTTTTCTAAAAACATGATTGCTTATCGTGCTCTATGTACAGCCTTAAATCTCCAGGAAAAGCATTCATTCATGAAGAACGGTTGCAGGAACTGGGTATGTCTAATTTAATGAAAAGAAGGACTAGGGGAGACATGACAGCAGTGTCCCAATATCTCAGGGGTTGCCACAAAGAAGAGGGAGTCAAGCTATTCTCCAAAGCACCTGAGGGCAGGAAAAGAAGCAATGG
>JANHFT010001572.1:124684-136400 GCA_032467955.1 Pseudoxenodon macrops
ACGACTTCAGCAACAGAGTGGTCAATGCCTGGAATGCACTACCTGACTCTGTGGTTTCATCCCCAAATCCCCAAAACTTTAACCTTAGACTGTCTACTATGGACCTCACCCCCATTCCTACGAGGTCTGTAAGGGGGCGTGCATAAGCGCACCAGCGGGCCTGCCGTCCCTGTCCTATTGTTCCCTTTTATCCGAATCCATTTCATGTATTCACAATCTTGTCTATACTTGTATCTGTTTTCTAATACATGCTTGACAAAAATAAATAATAATAAATTCCATGCCTTCAACCTGGACTGGACAGGTGGGAGATCCGTTCTTCAGGGCAACGAAGAATCTCCAGGGTTAACGGGAATCCAGTCAACGGATTTGGTTCCGTCCATCTTTCTCACCCATGAGGCAGACGCTTTCTGCTCCAGGAAGCAGAGAGAGTTTTCCCCCCCATTAATATTGGCAGTGAGTTATTTCCTGGGTTCCCTTTGAGTCTACGATTAAGTGCGGCATGGCCATCTTTGCATCTGTCACTTGCTGAATGTAATGGATGGGGAAAACATGGCCTGCATTGCAACAAGAAAACCAGAGTTCCTGAAAGTTTCCTGGAAGGAAATTCCCCTCTGCATCCCCAGACATCAAAGAACCTTGGATCCTAAAGATCAAAGGGGGAGGCAGGGTTAGGGTTAGGGTCTTCTTATCTCTTCTTACCTCGGACAATCTAATTTCATCTCAAAAGCAAAATGGGAATCAGCCCCCCCAGAAAAGAGGAAGGAATATAGTATGACCTTGTAGACGACCCTCACTCTGTTAAGGACCTTGGAGTACTCATATCTAATGATCTAAGTCCCAGAGCCCACTTTAACAACATTGCCAGAAAGGCATTAAGAGTTGATAACCTAACCTTGCGTAGCTTCTTCCCTGGTAATATTGGACTTCTAACTAGAGCATGCAAAACATTTGCTAGACCAATTCTCGAATACAGCTCATCTGTCTGGAACCAGCACTACGTATCAGACATTAATACAATTGAGAATGTCCAGAGATATTTCATGAGAATAGTCCTCCACTCCTCTGCTCGCAACAGAATACCTTATGCCACCAGGCTTGAAATTTTGGGCTTAAACAATTTAGAACTATGCCGCCTTCGGTCTGACCTAAGTGTAGTGCATAAAATTATCTGCTACAATGTCCTTCCTGTCAATGACTACTTCAGCTTCAACCGCAACAATACAAGAGCACACAATAGATACAAACGTAAGGTGAACCGCTCCAAACTCGATTGCAGAAAATACGACTTCAGTAACAGAGAGGTCAATGCCTGGAATGCACTACCTGACTCTGTAGTTTCTTCCCCAAACCCCCAAAACTTTAACCTTAGACTGTCCACTATAGACCTCATTCCCCATTCCTAAGAGGTCTTTAAGGGGGCGTGCATAAGTGCACCAGCATGCCTACCGTCCCTGTCCTATTGTTCCCTTTTATCTGAAACCATCTCATGTATTTATAATCTTGTTTATACTTGTATCTGTTTTCTAATATATGCTTGACGGAAAAAAAAAAAAATCCAGATCCTGAAAACGGCTGATTCCAGTTTGCATTCTTGCAAGGATTAAAACCTTTCTGTCTCTTTGTAAGGGCTGCAGGAGATGAGACAATAGCAGAGGTGGAGGTGGAGCAAATCAGCCAGGTGGACAGGTGTGTCTGGATTTTTGTTTGTTTGTTTGTTTGCAGGACATTCCATCTCCCCCCCTCCCGCCTTTTGTTTCTACCTCCTTTAGCCCCCTGTTATGCTGTCCTCTGTATTTACCTCCAACTGATCGATATGACATTGAAACTGGCCCATGTGCTGGCAAAAGCCTTGAGAACTGTGAAAAGGGCCGGGGGGGAAATTGCTGAGTCCCTTCTCCTGACCCACAGTTTCCGTTGCGCTTTTTCTTTTCCTATTGTTTTGAAGGCCAGGAGTGCCCAAACTGGACACCCTGGCTGAATCCTGAGGTCACGTGTGGACACTGGTTGTCCTGAAGTCAAGAGTAAAACCAGGTCACGCTTTGGGAATGCGCAACAATGACCCTCTTTCATGCCTTCTCTGAAGCTGGCTCCGTGTCGGAACAAAAGGCCAATGCGTTGGCACTCCGAAGGCTCTGCCAAGGGAGGGTGGGAGGATTGGTACTGGCAGCTCCAACACAACCAGAACAGAGGTCAGTTCTGAATCGTCTTACTGCCGGTTCGCTCAGGGTCGCGCCACGAAAGCGCATGCAAAGTGCGCCAGCATGAGCACCAGGGGTGGGTTCTAATTTACCTTGCTGCCGTTTCGCTGCCTCCCGCGCCTCATGGCCACGCCTCGTGTGCGCATGCATAGTACAAAAAAATAATCCAAAATATTACCACCCACCCCAAAAAAGGCTGAAAACAGGATGGTGACGCATGCGCAGAAGAAGAAAAACCGGATTTTTTTTTAAAAAAATCTCCCCCCCCAAATTTTTTCCGAAAAAAAGATGGTGGCCTCCACAGACCAGAACCACTTCCAGTTCCGGTTCCGGAGGCTTACTACCTATTCTATAGAACCGGTCCGAACCGGTAGGAACCCACCTATGATGCGCACGCAGGTCAAGCAAAAAATAGCTTCTGCGCATGCGCAGAAGCAAAATCCAAAATGGTGGCACCTACGGAGCCACCGCTGGTCGTAAGTCACTTTTTTAAAGTGCTGTTGTAAAATCCAAAATGGCGGCACCCATGACATCATCGCAGACTTACTACCTACTCTATAGAACCGGATAGAACCGGTAGGAACCGACCTCTGAACCAGAAACGTTTTTCTTTATGAATTATGCTTTGGTTGACCTTTGACCTTCTCCTCTCCTATAAATTTGCTACCCGGATCATCCATTCATCCCCCAGCGGTAATTCTGAAATCCCTGAAGTTTACCTGGAATTAGACAAAAATCTTGAATTCAAGCCACATTAAAATCCCTCATGGCCAGCATTCGTCCTGACTCTGCCAGTTTTTTAAGACTGTGTGTGTGCGTGTCTTACAATTTGGAAGGATTTAATGCAGGTAATCCTCAATTTACAAGAGTTCATTTAGTGACTGTTCAAAGTTACAACGGCACTGAAAAATAGTTTCTTAAGGACATTTTTCATGCTTACAATCACTGCATCGTCCCTATAGTCATGTGATCAAAATTCAGACGCTTAGCAACTGACTCATATTTATGGCGGTTGCAGGGTCCACCCCGAGTCAAGTGATCCCCTTTTGTGACCTTCTGACAAGCAAGCTCAATGGGGAAGCCAGATTCCCTTCACAACCCTGTTTCTAATTTATCAACGGCAGTGATTCACTTAAGAACTGTGTCAAGAAATGTCGTAAAATGGGGCAAAATGCAGTATACGTCTCACTTAACAACAGTAATTTTGGGCTCCATCGTGGTCATTAGTCAAGGCTACTTGTAGTTTACCTTCCCAGCTCAGAGACTATCAAGGACCCCTCATTTCAACTCTGAGGTACTGTATAAACATATTGCTTTATCGATAGTTTACCTCAATAATAGTAAACCATCATCTGGTCATATTTTATAGGTATGGTAAATTTGTATATGTAGAGTACAGATGGTCCTTGACTTACAACCGTAATGGAGCCTGCCCATCATGGTCATAAGTTGTGAAGGTGAGGAAAATATATTCTCCAGGGGCCTAGAAGAAAAACAGAACTGTTTATAGTATTAAAGAACTGGCAAATCTGTATTTTAGATGACTTCACCTTGAGGGATTATATGAGATGCTCCTTCATTAAAAAAAATGACAAGTCCTTATTTACTGAGGCTAAGTACATTCAAGCTTATGAACCCTCATAATGTGCCCTACCCAGAGAGGAGACAGGAACAGTTCATGTTTCTAATTTAGAATCGTAGAATTCTAGAGCTCGAAGGGCTCCAGGAGGTCATCCAGTCCACCCCCCTGCTCAGGGGAAGAATCCAGCATAAACTACTCCTGACAGGTGGCTCTCCAGATTTCCCTTCAGCAGATTGATCACTTTTGGGGAGAATTTGTTTCAATGTGGTTCTCTTATCGTTAAGAGATCTGTTGTTATATGGGTAATCCTTGATGTATGACCACAACTGAGCTTCTGTTGGTAAGTGAGGCAGTAATTAAGTGAGGTTTCCCCCCCTTTTTTTTACAACCTTTTTTGCCACAGTTGTTAAGTGAATCTGACTTCCCCATGGACTTTGCTTGTCAGAAGGTCACAAAAGAGGATCACATGACACGGCAACGGTCATAAATGTGAGTCAATTCCCAAGCATCCGAATTTTGATCACGTGACTATGGAGATGCATCAGCGGTGGTAAGTGTGAAAAAGTGGTCGTAAGCAGTGGTGAAATGCTACCTACTCTGTCCGGTTCAGGCAAGTAGGTAGAAGCGGCCGCTGGTGGTTTGGAGAACCGGTGGCAGCCATTGTGCGAGGCTCCGCCCACCCGCCTGAACATCACAATTTCCGGGGTTTTTTACCCTCTGCGCATGCGTAAAGTCTTCTCCGCATGCACAGAGGGTGAAAAGGCTCATGTGATTCCGTGCTTCCAAACCGGTAGGGAAAGTAAGTAGATTTCACCGCTGGTCGTAAGCCACTTTTTTGAAGTGCTGTTGTAAATTTGAATGGTCACTAAATGAACCGTTGCAAGTCAAGAACTACCTGCATCCAGCTGGAATCCGCGTTTTTATATTTAGGAGAAAATTCAGAAATGACAGCTTTTAACATGAATGTCAGGAAACGGATCTGTGAGCCTGTATCTTCCGCTGAATAAATCACGGCTCCTGATGGTTTGGACAAGCCGACTTTTCAAAAACAGTCTGCTTTCAAACTTTTTTTTTTTTAAACTGAAGACTTGGAGGGGGAAAAAAGGTAGTTCACACCTTTAAATTTTTCCCATGCCTAGAATTAAAGAACTCCATTAAAAAAATAACAATAAAACCTAATCTGGAATATCTCTAAACCAAAGTGAGATTTCCAAGATTACTCAGAAGGAATAAATAAAGTTGTTTAGCGACGGGACGAAGAACGTCTCTTCCAGGGATCTTGTTGATTGCAACTCCTGCAATCCCTGTCAGACAATATGGTCTGGGATTGATGGGATGCGTAGTCCACAATTGACAGAAAACACCAGATCGTGGAAGATTTTGCCAGATCTCCTCAAAGTACAGCTTTGGGCATCCTTTTCCCTTACAAAAAAAAAAAAAAACACACACACACACACACACACACAGGATTAGGTGAATCTTCTGATGTAGGCGCCGGGCATAATTTTCATGGGAGAATCAAAACATGAAAGGGTTGGGCTGCAGCTTTCCCTCAACCAAAATTCCCTTTCTCAGCTGGTTTTTGTTTGTTTTGGTTTTTTTGTTCTCATTTTCTTCCTAGCCAGTTAATACAACTGGAATAAACCAGGCGGTGGCCCTGGGTGGGAAGCCTTCAACAGGCAGGAGAGACACTTAACCCTTTCCTCAGCCGCTGGAGAAGTCCTGCTGATTCCTCACCCCTTGAAGTCCCCCGTTCTCTGGAAAATATGAATTCGGAGCAGCAGACGCGTTATTCAGTTGCGGCTTTTGTTTCTCCCTCCATCCTGAATGCAGCAGGCAAGCCCAAACTCAGCTTCCTTCCGAGTGTTATGAGCAGAGACGACTTCGTGGGACCCTCCCTCAGAGATGGGAGCGCAGGAACAGAAGACTTGCAAACTGGGGCCGCGAGGAGGGCCCTCAAATATAACATCCAGACTAGAGAAGTGAAGATTGGCAATCTGTACGAGGAGGCCTCGCCTTGCCTCAATCCGTGCAGAGGATCAAAGCATCTCCTCAGCCATTTGATGAGAGAGAGAGAGAGAGAGAAGAAGGAAGCCCAGCCGTAATGAAAATAAGAGCGGTAATTATGAAGATATTCCTTTCAGAGAATATTAGTGGTTGCTTTCATCTTAGGTGGGAAGGAGCCTGAAAGTTTGCTTGCCAAGAAGTAGTAACTGAAGTAACTCAACAAATGCAAAGCATTTCGCCTCCTTCTTGGTTTAATGGCTGGACTTTCCTCGGTTCTCCCTGCGACTGTCCCTTTTTGTAGTGGTTCTCCCGGTTCTGCAAAGGTGTGACTCCTTCGGCACGTGTAAGGATTTCTGCATGTTCCAGGTGGCAAAGATGCAGCGTTCGTTCTTAGAAATAAGCAAAGAATAAGTAAAGAATAAATAAGACAGTTTGGAGTAGTAGTGGTTAAGGTGCTGGCCTAGAAACCAGGGGACAGGGAATTCTAGTCCTGCCTTAGGCATGAAAGCAAGCTGGGTGACTTTGTGCCAATCACCAGGAGACCATGAGTTCGAGTCCCACCTTAGGCACAAAAGCCAGCTGCGTGACTGGGCCAATCACCAGCAGACTGAGAGTTCTAGTCCCGTTTTAGGCAAGAAGGCCAGCTCGGTGACTGGGCCAATCACCAGCAGACTGATAGTTCTAGTCCCACCTCAGGCACAAAAGCTAGTGGGTGACTGGGCCAATCACCAGCAGACTGACAGTTCTAGTCCCACCTTAAGCATGAAAGCCAGCTGAGTGACTTTGGGCCAGTCCCTCTCTATCAGCCCAACCTACCTCACAGGGTTGTTGTTGTGGGGAGGAAGGAGCATTATATATGTTTGTTGCCTTGAGTTACTTATAAAGTAATGGAAGCAGGGTAAAAAATAAAGGGTCACTTAAGAGGCACAGGAATAAGCAAACTGTTTTGCCTTGGAAGCACCTTTTCATATAGCTCAGCTATTGGTTCGTTCCCACACATTGCGGTCAAATTGGGTGGGAATGTTGCCTATTATAATGCGCATAATTATCTCTGGTGAATTGCGTCTGCATTATAGAAATCGTGGGTGGCAAATAAAACCCATGAAAACGAACACACAAGATTGCTTGAAAGAAGGGAGGAAGGGAGGAAGGAGGAAGGGAAGGAAGGAAGGAAGATTGCAGTCCTGACTTTCTTCCCAAGGCACACTTAAAATGTTTGCAAAATGAAAAGGGAAAAATAGGTTAAAAGAATAGCGCCTAACCAGAAGCCTCGGTTTACCTCAAGTACCCTGTGGTGCCAGGGTGGATAATAATCAAGAGTATAATACTGAAAGCTTTCAAAGAAGGAAAGATGATTGGGATAAAATTGTGCAAACAGCAGGGTTGCTTGCAGTGGGGGGGGGGAAATATGCATCCGACAGCAAGATTGAATTGGAAGCTTTGAAAAACAATCAAACCAAAGTGGATTCTCAAAAATGAGACAAAGGCTCTGAAGCCAGACGTTTGCAGGATTTCTGGAGCACCCAAAAGTCTCCACATGTGCTGGATTTCAATCCCACCCCCCTCCATTTCTAGCCTACGCAGTGATGCTTGCTAGAGAGGAGAGAAACTGAGGACCAAAACAGTTTGGAAGACCCAAGACGACCTCGCCAAGTGCGACAGTAGGTAAATGCTGTTCACAAGATGGGAAAATAGACCTTAAATGGAGCAGAATGGAGAAGTAACGGACGGAAATTTATCAAGGAGAGAACCCAACCTACTAGTGGTTGGCATACTGTCCTATAAAACCTACTATGGAACTAAGGAGAAATTTCCTTTCAGTGACAACAATGAATCAGTGGGACGGATTCCCTCCAGACGTTGTGGGTGCTCCAGCACTAGTACTTTTTAAGAAGACATTGGACTACCATTTGTCTGAAATGGGACTAGACCAGTGATGGCTAACCTTTTTCTTCTTGTGTGCCAAAAATGGCACTGCCCGTGCGCACGTGCGCCCTCCCATTGGACTGTTTTTCGCCCTCCAGAGGGTTCAGGAGGCTTCTCTGAAGCCTCTGGAGGTTGAAAAACGGCCCAGCGGGACTTCCGATTTGCCCGTTGGGCTGTTTTTTTTTCACCCTCTGGAAGCTTCAGGGAAGCATCCTGAAGCCTTCGGAGGGTGAAAAACGGCCAAAAATCAAGGCTGAAAATTAGCTGGCCAGCACGCGCAAGCGCGCTGCAGCTGAAATGGTAGTGCCTTGCATGCCCTCAGAAATGGCTCCACATGCCACCTGTGGCACACGGGCCATAGGTTCACCATCACTGCTCTAGGAAAAGTGCAGAGAAAAGTAACCAGGATGATGATGGGGCTGGAGGCTAAAACATACAATGAACGGTTGCAGGAAGTGGGCCTGGCTAGTCCAGGGAAGGCAGGAGAGCATCTTCCACTATTTGAGGGGCTGCCCCAGAGAGGAGGAAGGGGGCCAAGCTACTCTCCAAAACACCTGAAGGCCAGAAAAGGAAGAATGGATGGAAACTGACCAAGGAGAGATTCAACCTGGAAATAAGGAGGAATTTCCTGACAGTGAGAACAACCAACCAATGGAACAGAAGTTGCCTTCGGAAGTTGTGGGAGCTTCATCCCTGGAGGCTTCCAAGGAGAGACTGGACGGCCATCTGTCAGAAATGGTGTAGGGTTTCCTCCTTGGGCAGGGGGGTTGGACTAGATGACCTAAAAGGCCCCTTCCAACTCTGTTCATCTGTAAGCAACCTACTTGGAGCAGCCTCCGGCATGTCCCCAGGCTAAAAAAACACAGTTAAGCTAGTTTGGGATGATTCCCACCCTCCCTAAGGTTTCTAAATGGATGTGATAAAAGCAGCAGACTTGATTCCTGTTGTCAGCCAGGAAGGTTTGTTATTGCAAAGCAACGGAAAACTAAACAGCGTCTTTGTCTAAGTTGCCCGTATGTGAAAAATGTGGGGAAATGTTCTGAGAACAGCAGAGAGCTGGAAAAACCACGCAAGAGTAAACTGGTGTTACCGGGAGTTCTTGACTTGCAACAATCGAGCCCAACATTTATGAGAAATTTGTTAACATGAGGCTTGTCCGTTTTACAACTTTCCTTGCCATGGTTGTTAAGTGAATCGCTGCAGTTGACAAGTTAGAACACTCGGTTGTTAAATGGACCACTGACTTTGCTCGCCCGAAGGTGGCAAGAGGGGGAAATCACACGACCCCCGGGGACACAGCAACGGTTGTAAGTACGAGTCAGTTGCCAAGCGTTTTGAATTTTGACCACGTGACTGTGGGGGAGGCTGAAGTGGTCGTAAGTGTGGAAAATGGTATTAAGTCACTTTTTTCAGTGCCATTGTAACTTCAAACGGTCACTAAGTGAACTGTTGTAAGTTGAGGACTACCTGTATTTTTTCCGACCACATTTATTAGCTTCCATCATTTTTCCCCCCCCTATGACATTTTTGCCCATAAGAAATACAGCTAATCCTCGACTTAGGACCACAGCTGAGCCCAAAATTTAGGTTGCTCAGGGAGACATTTGTTAAGCGAGTTTGATCCCGTTTTACGACCTTTCTTGCAGCTGTTAAGTGAATACCTGCAGTTGTTACATTAGCAACATGGTTGTTAAGTGAATCTGACTTGGCTTGTCAGAAGGTCGCAAAAGAGGATCAGGTGACCCTGGGACATGGCTACAACCATCATAAGCACATGCCAGTTGCCAAGCTTTTTAATTTTGATCACGTGAGCATGGGGAGGCTGCAACGGTCGTAAGTGTGAAAAATAGTGATAGGTTACCTTCGACAGTCATTAAATGAACTGTTGTAAGTCGAGGACTACGTATATTCAAGAAAATGCTTATGTTTTTCTCCTTAGGATCATGTGTGACTTTCCCCAAATATCATATTTCCCCCCCCCTTATTCTGCTCCAGGGATTTATTCTGGGTTTGTTTGTATTTTGTGTGTTTATTTTGTTTTCTTGGGTGTTTTGTTGGTTCAGGAAAAGAACAAAAATAAATCCATCAACCTATGGACCATGCTGGACAAGATAAACCAAACATCTGAGTTTATGCGAAGAAAGAACAACAGAAACACATCTAATAGATTAAAAAATATATATGGTTTACAATGGGGCTTCCCAAATTTTATACAGATGGGAACTAGCTGCCTTCTCAGGTGGTCCTCGACCTACGACCACAATGGAGACCAACGTTTCCACTGCTAAGCAAGAAAGTTGTACAGTGAGTTTTGTCCCATTTTTGCAAACTTTCTTGCCACAGTTTCCCTGCAGTTGTTAAGTTACGTCACACGGTTGTTAAGTGAATCTGGCTTCCCCATGAACTTTGCTTGTCGGAAGGTCGCAAAAGGGGAGATCGCATGACCCTGCGACCGTCATAAATATGAGCCAGTTGCCAAGCGGCTGAATCTTGAGCACGTGATCGTGGGGAACGCTGTAATGGTCCTAAGTGTGAAATATGGTCGTAAATCATTGTAACTTTGAACGGCTTGTAAGTCCAGGACTCCCTGAACCTTCATAAAGATTATGCAATTTATCACCACCACCAACATTGCCCTGAATTTTCCATTAGAGAATTAAATATATATATATATCCAGTTTTTACAGCAACGGAGTGAGAATGGTAGGAAATAAGGCGGTCCCATCTCACCCAACCTCAAAGCCTTCAGCAGCTCTAGGCCTTCCCTTGGAGCAAAGCCAAGAAAATGCCAGAAGCCATTTCAGAAATCATCCATCCCCTGACGGCAGGCTGGAGAATAAAAGCCACATTCCCAACATAATGTCCTTGGCACTTCTTCAAGGCTGCTAGAGGTGCTGCAACCGATTGGGGGGTGGGGGGTGGCTGCTCTGGAAAAGCAAGTAGGTCCTTCTCTCCTTTCAATCTTCTTTTCCAGGAAATTCCAGAGCTGCTTGAGGATCGACCTGGAAGCGTCACATCTGTTTTGCAAGCAGACCTTCCCAACAGGGTGATCTGTTCTGACCTGAACTCACGAAAAGCGGAGAAGACGACAATTGCTGACGCCTCCTTAAAGTAAAGTAGAATAGAATATAGAATACAATAGAAAATAAAATGGAATGGGATAGAATAGAATAGAGAATTACAGAATAGAATAGAATGGAATAGAATAAAAAATAAAATGGAATTGGATAGAATAGAATAGAATAGAATAGAATAGAAAATTACAGAATAGAATAGAATAGTATAGGACCGTGATGGCGAACCTATGGCATGCGTGCCACAGGTGGCACGTGGAGCCATTTCTGAGGGTACCGCGAGGCGCTGCCCTGTAAAAAAATGACCCAACACGCAAACCGGAAGTGACTTCCGGTTTGCCCATAGGTGCATTTTTCGTCCTCTGGAGGCTTCAATAGGCTCCCCTGAAGCCCCCGGAGGGTTTAAAACGGCCCAGCAGGCAAATAGGAGTCACTTCCGGTTTGCATGTTGCGTCGTTTTTTACCCTCCGGAGCCTTCAGGACACTCCCCTGAAGCCTCCGAAGGGTGAAAAACAGCTCAACGGGCAAAAAGGAAGTCCCCTTGGGCTTCAGAGAAGCCTTTTGAACTCTATGGAGGGCAAAAAACAGCCCAATGGGGGAGGGGCGCACACATGCACAGTGCAGCATGCATGTGGGGGGGGGCTGCGTGTTGGAACACGTGCACGCGCATGTGCACACACGCCGCCATTTTTGGCACGCAAGGGGAAAAAGGTTCGCCATCACTGGTATAGGAATATGGAAGGCACCTTGGAGGTCTTCTAGCCGAGCCCCTTGCTCGAGCAGGAGAACCTATACCAGTGATGGCGGACCTATGGCACGCGGAGCCATTCCTGAGGGCATGAGAGGCGTTGCCCTGTCAGCTGCAGCACGCTTGCTGGCCAGCTGATTTTTGGCCTTGATTTTTGGTGGTTGCATCCTGAACTCTG
>JANHFT010001573.1:0-18408 GCA_032467955.1 Pseudoxenodon macrops
CCCTCCCTCCCATACTTGTGGTTCCAAAGCAGCATGTACAAATAGATTTTTCTTTTTTAGTGCTGTCTCCCCTTTTCTTGTTCTCATCTAATATATTGATTGAGAAGAGTTGCTGATCACATTCCATGCCTAAGAACCACAATATGTCAGCTCAGCAGGACTCTGAAATTCAGTTACTGGGGGAAAGGCATTGTATTTAGGGGGCAGGAGAGTGCATACTGCATAGAGACATTACCTGCAGACTTCACTTTCCCATCATCTGTGTGAACAATATTTACAACAGGTTCTCTTTATATTGTGAGGGACATGATGAGCAGCATCTGTTAACTGGCTTAATTATGACACTTGATGCTTTTGACTTTCTCAGTATAACAGATGTTTATTTTGCGGCTGAGTGACAATGGGAGCACTCTGAATAGACTTAACTGCAACGTATAAGAGCTAAGATTATTGGCTCATTTTGACAGTAACCCGGGATAAGAATTGAGAAAGTCAGGTGAAGGTTTGAAAACGTTACAAAGACCGCGCCAGACGGAATTACTTAAGGGAACAGTGAGAGAGTTAGGTAATTTCAAGTCTCTGAACTTCATGGTCTTATTGAGGCAATCTCTTTCAATGAAATCTATCTCTTTGCTTGCTTCAGTTCTCATGCGTATTCTATTAAGTTCTGCTGGGACTGTGACCCAGGGTAATTCTCAGAAAGAAAAATAGCTGAGTTGCTAAAGCCTCAGGAATACATCCCACCGTGTGAAAAACTAATATTGCTTCTTCTTCTGGGGAAAAACGGAAATGTCTCTTGAGGCACGCCGTCAGGGAAGTCCCCAGGAGTGGAAGAGGGCTGTTGCTCTTCCCGAGTATCTCCTCTCCACCCCCCCCACCCCCATTCCTTCCACAACTTGTTCAGCGATAAGAGCGGAATTTGGACGGGCGCAAGAACCGCCCAGGACTTCGAGGCATGTGCGCATTTGCTTTCTCCTCACGCTTTAGTAGATAAACTACCGATAAGGAAGTGGAATTGCTGGACTGGTTTACTTGCCCCGGCTCCTCTTCCCCTTTGAGGAGACGGGGAGGGGAAGCTCTACTACCCTTCGGGGAGCCGGCAGATATCACAGACCCCCCCCAAAGCACTTTGGGCCACCTCGGGGCCACGCGTTCGCCTCCTGCGCTTCCTTCCTTCCTTCCTCTTCGAAACCCGCGCGGACACGGCCCTGGGAAACGCAAGGCCGCAAGTCCTCTTCCCTGGGCGGGGGAGCTCCGGACGTCCAAAGCGCGCGAAAGAAACAGCTCTGTCGCTGCCGCTGCTCTGACCTACCGCTCCCGCGAAGCCCAGCCCAGACGAGCCTCCCGCCTGC
Source organism: Pseudoxenodon macrops (assembly GCA_032467955.1). Taxonomy (NCBI): domain Eukaryota; kingdom Metazoa; phylum Chordata; class Lepidosauria; order Squamata; family Pseudoxenodontidae; genus Pseudoxenodon; species Pseudoxenodon macrops. The sequence goes on from JANHFT010001573.1 coordinate 1,353, forward strand.
GGGCTCCTCCTCCTTCTCTGACACCGACACCGCCCATTTCCAACCGGCGGGCTCCAGGCTCCGCCTCGCCCCGCCGGCTGCCCGGTTTGGCTGGTTTCTGACTGTGCTTGCTGTTGCCGTTGCCGCATGCTGTTTCGTGCCGTTGCCGGAGGAGCAGGAAGATGGCGGAACCGGAGCCGGACTGCAGCGCGCTTTTGGATGAAGAGCTTTCCTCCTTCGTCTTCAACTATCTCTCCGACAGCCAGGTAGGGGCTTCGGAGCGCCGGCTTAGTCTCGGGGGAGGGGGGGGCTCATCTGCCCCCCTCCCCCAAGCCGGCCGGCACGTTCGGAACAGTCGCTGGGATTCTAAATGGACCGTGCAGTCGCCAGGAGGGGAGAGCCTGGAGCGACCGGGTGCTAAGCTTGTGGGGTTCAGAGTATTCCGATCCCCAGTGCACCGACCGGTACATCTCGGCTACAGGGACTTCGGAACCCATGAGTCATTCGGGACCCCGGCTCCGCGATCTGTCAAGAATCTGTTAAAAAATTCCGTGCACCGTGAAATTTGGGGCTGAGGGGGGGGGGCATTTCGATCTGTCATGCTTGGCTGGGATGTTTTACGCAGCGGGTGCTTGATCTGACATGCACTGGAGTTTCGGGCATAAAGACGCCGCATGCCCGCATTTACTCTGCAGAGAATCCGGCGCGCCGGGAATGAGGGGTGTGTGGTTGCATTCAGACGCAACTTAGAAGTCTGGTGCACAAGATCCCGAGAGCAGCCGTGCCTTTTTCTTTTTCTTTTAAGTGCTAACGGTGCAGACTTAGATCTGAGAGGCAGGAGTGATCCCCTTAGAGAGAACGAAATGTGCGCTGTGTGTATATGTATCTGCGTGCGTAAGCGTAAGGACTTTTGATTTTTCCATAGCGGATCTTTTCCTCTCTCGGGCATGGGGAGAGGAAAATGGAGAGCTCGCTAGTTGCCCGACGGTCTGACACATTCCAATGCATTCAGGGCTGGAGAGCCAGGAACGCGGCCCTTTCGGGTGGCCGGATTCGTTCAAACGGCAGGCGGAATGGGCGAAAGTAGGGAGGGAGGTTGTATGTTGCCAACTCCCACACACACACACACACCGCGGAAGATTGCTGGTCCTTTGCTCGCTGCAGATTAGATAGGATCCGGCGGAAAAGAAGAAGAAAGAGCGTTCTTAAGTTGAGGATGGCTCTGCGCACCCCTCTTCCCATCCATATTGCTCTGGAAACCCATCCGAACACTTTTCAGCACCACTCACACGTGGACGAGTGGATCGCTCTGCTGGTGTCCCAGATAACGAGTCTTGGCTTTTGCAGTGCTGCAGAGCTGTTCCTTTTAACCTTACGTCTCTCCCCCCCCCACCAAACCTGAGCGCCGTTCGGTTCACCCACTCCCAGAATTATAAACTATGGATGGAGGAAGGGGAGAGGCTGAGGGTGATATCCATAGGAAATGAAAAGAACAGGGTACAATGTTTATTTACTCCCCCCTCCCATCCTTTGGGCTTGCTGTTGCTGTTTCTTTTATCGTGGGGAGGCAAGATTGGCAGCAGTTCAGTTTGACTGTGGGAAAACAAGGATAAATGGATGCTGACCCCCCTCCCTCTTCCATTTTCTCTTAGGGATTTGCTGGTGGGAGCACTTAATGTCTTAGGGTTGTATGTGTGAGTCATTGCTGATTATATACCCGCAGCTTTAGGGTGAGGGTGGTGGTGGTAATCTTAGTTGCTTTAAATAAGCAATTTTGCAGATTGCTGCCCCTTTTGGACCGAGTTGCATGTCAAAATCAGATTAAGGCTTTTTTGGCAGCCCTTGCGGATCACGAGCGGGGTTCCTGCTGGAAGGGCAGCAGGCTGCATTCCTTTCCATGAGGAGAAGCAGAAGAGATCTAGAGGGAAGGCTTCAAGACCATCATACACAGCTGAGCTGTTGCAGAGTTTTCTATGCTTACAATTCCATGCCTCCTATGTCTTCCAGGTTTCCCCATAAGTAGAAACAGCCCTAATTTGGGGAGTGGCATATAATAGTATTCCTTCTTTCTTCCTGCCCTCTTTCAGGGCAGGTTTCTTCATTTAATTGCTTAGAAGAAAGCTGGGGAAAATTCGTTCTGGTTTGGTCCTAGACAAGCAGGAATGGCTTTGTCTCAGTCACACCAATTCATCCAAAACATATTTGTGTTTATCTGAGAGACAGAACCAGGCTGGACCAGCTCCAAGCTGGTAGTCTGTGGTCTGAACACTTCTGTTCCAGGGAAAGTACTGGAGCTTTCCAGTTTCTCATGCAACAGTGTTGGCTGGGAGTGGGAGGGCGTGGATGAACTTTTCACAGAACTAGATACAAAATGGTGACATCTGGATTAGAGAAAAAGGAATAGAATATTTTGTAAATAGGGTTTTTTTTTTTACCATGCAAGGGGTTATTTAGGTGATGCCAGATAAAGAACTAGGAAACTCTCATGGATCAATATAAAAATGTGTTTGCTTTCAGAAAATACCAGCAACAAAACCCTCAGGCAGAAAAGTTAAGAGATTTGTACAAAACCCTCTGGTTGTGTTCTTACAGATGAAAGATCTGACATTCTGCAGCTAGTAATATAGTCGATACAGTTAAAAGTGGAACTTTTTGTATAATGATTTAAAAAAAACTTGAGATGCCTGGCTTTGTATATTCTAAATTTGCAAATGTAAATGGAGGTATTGGAATCTGTATTGGATATGAAAAAAACCAAGTGAGTGAGCATTTCCTGAAAATCTGAACCACGTACAAAGACTATTTTCACAAGCTCTGATGTAATAAACAGCTATTTGTACCTAAGTACCATCAGTACAAATATGTAATTTAGAAGGTACATCCCAAAAACGCTTCTGGTAGGTTAATGCGTGCTTTTGGTGCATTATTAGAAGGTGTTGCTAATCTCTGGATTACTTTTTCTCTTCCCTTGCGTGTGCACAAGGCTAAAGTCTGAAATTGAAGTGGCATGTGATTGCTTTGGAAATGATTGAAGTTGTAACTGTGGTTTGCACTTGTACTTTAACCTCTGACGAAACTGCAGTGAAGGCTCCAGCCTTGACTGCTGTCACATGCTTTGCTTGTAACTAGAAGTGGGAGGTGGTTCCTAGGCTTGCCTCTTGACGTCACTCTCCATTACTACAATACTGTACTGAACTTGCCTCTGCTTACAGATGGGCTGCTGTATTCTCAATGAAGTCGGAAAGCTGCACAAGATCAGATTATTTTACGAGGCTAAAATGTCAGGCAGCTCGGAGAGAATGAATGTTATTCCTCTCTTTTCACTGAGTCTCTGAATTATTTCAGTTCTTTTCTGTTACTTGCCATGAACACCTTCTTCCCTTTTTTGCTTCTGCAGCAAACATTGCAGAAGGAAATGCATCTCAAAGTCTTGTGAATGTTGATTATAGTACAGGAAACTGGAAGCTCATCAATTTGAAAGTATTTAATGTTATTTATCTAAATACCTTTTATGTCTTGTTGGAGAGGTTATTTCCCAAAATGACTGCATTGCAACACTTAGATAATAGAGCCTGCAGGCTGGTTTCTCATTGGAATGGGCCTGCTGAGCATTGGACTGATACAGTTTATGCATTAACCAGCAGGTTGCATTCTGTGCTGCTACTTTTGAGTTTGTGTCTGTTGCTGATACGCTGGGTATTGCAAGATTTCTGGAATTTTTCTGTCTTAGAAGAATAAGAAAGGGGGTTTCCTTTTCTATATATTGTTATTTAAAAGAAAAATCACAGCACAGGCTGCCTTGGAGAGTATTTCTTTGTTCTGCAACATCTTGATAACAGCTCCATTAATTCATAGTTGGAAATGTAAACTATGTTTGATTTAAAAAAAAACTGCTTTAGCTTCTGTAATGTCCAATGAATTCATAGATTTTTTATAATGCATCTTTTGATTGTGCAAGCTATTGCAATTGGAATGACTGTCTTCATTAGTTGAATGATTGAAAAGTGTATGAGTTTTTTTTTGACAAATGTTGTAAAGTTTTCTTTAGGAGAACAATGTGATTTAAAAAAAAACTTCATTCGTTAGGGAATAATTTAAGAGGAAGATAAGGGATATCAAGTTCTTCACCTTGTTTTATATATTTCAGCTCTGAACAGAAATGTGGGGAAGCCAGCAAATCAAATTCTGGACTTTCATAGTTATTATTAGTGAAGCATTATATTTTTTTCTTTTCTTTCTTTTTTGTGTGCCCTAGATCTTTTATTTGCATTCTTGGGAGTGACAAAGTTGTCTTTTATTATTGTTCTTTTAAAAAAATACTATGGATTTAAACTATATTTGTTCTTCCATTGTATCATAACAGTTTTTGCTACTGTATCCGTCTCATCTCCCATCCTGAATAAAACTTTTGTTTTGTCATTCCAAAATAAAGCATGTATCCAACCTCATTTGGTCCAAAGAACATCCATTCCAACTCATATAAATTTCCATAAAACTTTCTGGATTCTCTCAAACTCATGCAGCCTTCCTCGTCTTGAGTAGTTATTCTAAAACTGTCTTTTCCAATTTCTATTGTACTATTTTTATATAATAAATTAGGACTTGCATCTCTGGTGATTTTGAAAGGGGTTGGAATTATTTCATTTTTTAAATTCTAAAATATACCTGTACTTTATATTCCAGACAGGAAAGCAAGCAGCATTATATTCTTAACACTGCTTGTCTTTGGCAAATGTCATGTGCAAATTGAAACTAACAGGAACAGCATATTCAGAAAACTTTATAGAAAGAAAACTCTTTTGGCGATACATCACTTCAGTTCCAAAAGTTAAATCCTGTTGAAACTAGTGGGATTTATTTCCAGTTAAAAGTGTATATGCTTTGAATATAAAGCTGAAATGATGTGATTATGGGAAGGCAAGAGGCAGAATGTTTAAGCTGTGGAAATAATGCCTTTGTGTGGCATTATATTTTTAAGTGAAAGTTAATCTAAATTGCTTTTCAACATAGATTCCACTCAGAAGAGGTGTAAATTTAGTGCCAGACAGCTGTATAGATTGGATCCATTTGTTTATTTTGAGAGTCTATAAAGTGTGGGCAGTAGTCAGCAGGCATCTTTCTCCACAGCAAAGTTATGCCAAGTTTTGCTGAAGCAGAAATCTCAGTAGAATAATACTGTGAATCTTAGCAAGATTGGCATCTGGGCTTCTTTTTATTAGAATACTTAATAAATGATCCTAATATATGCACCAGGTTGCTATTGGCTAGGAACTGATCATGGCAGATGACTTTTATGATCATAATGATTTGATAGTTTACCAAACCATGGATCTAGAAATACATTGTGTCTAACAGTACAAAATATGGACAGTAGTATACTCAAATGCCTATATCCTTCAGCTGGGTAACCAAGAATCAGAAAATCTCCACCACAAAGTGCATCAGGTTATAATAAATACAAGTAGCATCATTAGATTAAACTAAGTATAAGCATCATATCATGCATTTTTATCATGGCCAATCATTTGCAAGGGGAAAAATATTTTAAAATGACCTAGTCATTTCACTGGTTCTGGAGTTAGCTTCTAGCACTGAACACCAGTATCTTCTATAGCAGGTGTTCATAACTCTTCATTTGGGGTTTTGATGAAATATGGTATGTGTTACGCCTCAAGGGACAGTTGGTGGGTCTGAAGCCACTACCCTTGAGAAGAAACCATTCACCATAGATGTCCATAGACATTTTGCTTCATCAGTTTTGATGGTGGGGACAATGGAAGGTTCACCACAACAATTAATGAAGCTTCTTGGATGAGAAGTAAAATGTTTTCTTCTTCCTCAAGGAAAAAAAACAACAGAAAGAAAGAAGAAAAAGCACATTTGAGACAACTATGACCTGGATGACTGAGAATCTCCATAGACATTCACCATAGAACTTTACAAATAATGATTGTGAGGATTCAGAATTGTCACCATTTAATTATCAGAAGGCATTTTTTTATCTCCAAGACTAGGGATTGACTGCACTGGAATTACTTCAATTTAATTGTTTTGTACTTACAATGATTGTTGATAGGCATTTTATGAACATGTCCATGAGGAACAGCAGTGTCTGAATGAATGATAAGAAATGAAAAAAGAGTGACTAATATTAGTCTAAAAACATAGCCTTATGTGATGTGGAGAACAATATGGCACTTTCACATCATATGAAGAGAGTATGGCCAACTGGGTTAACGGATGCTTTATGTTCATAGTTTTCATTCATTGAAGCTACTGCCAGTTTATATGGCTTTAAAAGTAAGAGGACAGTTTTACAAAGAATGAACATAGAACATTTCTGTTAACCAAGGTATTTTAAACTGTCTAGTTTAGAAACAAAATAGTACCAAATGTTGTATATTCATAAGCTATATTAACTGCCAAGAGTTGCTGGGAGTTGTGTGGTATATTGCTATGTATACAACAATGTGAAATCATAAATGCCAGTTCTTTAGTTCATTGGCTTCTATTTGGTTTCAATCTAGTGAGGTTTATTTATTGAGTGTCTTAGTCTATGCATGTATCTTATATTCTTCGTTCTTGTTTCCATAATGTATGCATATATTTATTAAGGGACACTGACCTTCTAGATCAAAGATTTAGATGGGATGTAGAAATAATGCTAACCTGGTTAAAACCTCTGTCATGGACTCAGTCAGAATGTGGAAAAAGGTGCTGGTATCTGTCAAAAACAAACCTGGATATCTTTACTCTCACTCTTTTTCTGGCTTATCTATCTCTTCACCAACCTCAAAATGGAAAGTTAGCTTCTTCCACAGAAGAAGTGAGGACAATGGATACATATGGATTGGCTTAGGTATTCAGATTTATGGAATGCAGACTTCTAAAGAATTATAAATAAAAAGTTACAGATGCATTGATTTAGTTTCTCGCTCCTTTTTCTTTGTTCTGTATATGACCCATTTCTTTTGTATCTACGTAACTGTTCATATTATGGTGCTAGGCCTATTTTCTAATAACAGCAGATAAACTTTTCCAGAAGGCAGTAGGGCTCCCAATGCCCCACCTACACAATCTTCACATTTGGACAGCCTTGTTCCTATATTAATTGGTGCAAATTTAAGAAGGAGCTATCAAAAGCCAAATATATTGATTAAAATATATATTGTTGGGCTAAAAGAAAGGGGATCCAGGATCAAATCTGTCCTCAACCATGAAAATTCACTAGGTGACTTTCGTTCAGTCACTTGTTCTCATGGGGTTATTTGGTAAAATGGGAAGAGGGAGCAATGCATACCACCATTAATTCCTGCGTAAAAGAAAAGAGGTGATATAAATGTAATAAATTGTATAAATAAATTCCTAGGTGGTTTCCTTAGAGATCATGATAGCAGAGCTTTAAAAGTAAAAAAATGGAACATTTCCTGGTAAATTCCATAAAACAATGTATAGGAAGCAAACAACTGGCCAATGGTATTGATAACCTGGAATAATATACATTCACATATAGATATATATAATGGACAAAAAGCAAAATGAAAACAAGATAAACAGAATAGTCGCAAGCAGGGAGAAAAAAAATACAGCACAAGCAGTAGCAACTTCCTTTCATGCTTGATTTACTTGTTTCTATGTACTTCTCAGAGGCAGCTTGTAGCCATGGTTTGAAATAGTTTGCAACCTAACATAAAGATGTGGCCAAACATATTGGTACCCACCTACTTTCCCCCAAATAAACTCAATATGTAATGAAATAAGTTAGAGTTATTCTGTATTCTATAGACCATCAAGCAAACACTTTATTTTTGATGTATGACTTACCATATTGTGGTATCTGCCTAGCCGATCTGATTTGGGAGGATTGGCAGGGTCAGAATTCCTTCAGTTAAACAATGCCAAAAGTCTTGGAAGTGCACTTTCTCTATGGAATAAAGTTCATCCAGGTATTTGAATGACCCTAAGTCTATAGGTATTTCAAAAGTCTTTGAAGATCTGGCTTTTCACCCAGGCCTTTGGTGAATATGTTTAAAGACCACTTTAATTATTTTTCTTTTGTTCTCCTCTGGGAAGAAAAACAAACTTTGTTTTTTCTACCCGTTTTGTTTCTTTTCTTTTGTGTTGTGTTATTTTCTTGCTTTTTTCTTGTTTGTAAATATTTTTAATAATTTGCAAACTGCCCTGAATCTCTGGGAATCGGGTAGTTTATACATTTAACAATTTATTATTATTTGAATTATATCAATCAAATACATAAAGAACATAACAAGGATGATGATAGGCTTCATTAATATCACTTCAATAAAAATTTGGCAAGATGCTATAACTCGCAAACATAGAAATGACCTTGTTCGTTCATATATGCCCTTCCCTAATAACAACCTGTTTTTCATATATTGCTTTCATTTTCTCTTACAAGAATGTATTGTACGTTTGCCTCACCAGAAATAAATGGACATGATAAGTAAAAAGTTGATAGTGGTAGAAGAAAATGATAGGAAGGTTCAAGTAAGATGCACTGTTAACTTGGCAGTCTCTAAAATTATGCAATTAAGATAGGATGACTGAGATGGGATGATGAGAATTCTCATTTGGAAAGATAAAATCTGAAATGTAGTGTTATGCATCCTTATGCGTATTGATGAGTCACTTATATACATCATGAAAAACCAACATCTGCAACTGCGCCAGCTTTGCTGAGGAATGCTGAAATCAATTGTTTTGGGTAGCAAATATGTGTAGGCATTTGAACTATAAAGCCCCTAACGAAGCGTCTATATTTGGAGGAGCAAGAAGGAAAACCCTAATCATCATCATATTGTTCGATCTCAATGAAATACAGGGAAGGCTTGTGATCTGCTTTCCAAGAATAACATATCCCCTGCAGCCTACTGAAATTCCTACACCTATAGTAATCAGGATGGTACAAGTATAAACCAAGTCCTATCATTTCCATAATTGTATCAGATATAAAGTAACTCCACTAGATCTACAGCAATTCAAAGAGAACACTGAATTGCTGTAGATCTTTGCTGTTCTGAACAGAGAAAAATCAGACAAATTATAGTTGTAGCTCTTCCAATCACTTCTGTGATTTTTCTGCCCTGATACAGGGACAATATACATCCTTGTCTCCCTCTCTTTCTATTCTGAACGAATCTGTTTCTCTAAATTCACTCCTTGCAACAGCCCTTTCTCACGTCAAAGGTTTCGCAGAAAAATAATCATGCATTTTGACATATCCATGAGTCTTAATACATTATATCATCTGGCAAGATCTGCATAATCAAAGATTGCTGTACTATAGCCAATAAATGATGGTTCCCTTTTTGATACTCACTTGATCTTTTCACTATCCATTTTCTGTTAGCTAACTGGTCTTGTATTCCTTTCCCTATTCTGAAATTGCCTGCTCGCTTGACATTTCTCATTTCATTTCTCTTAGTTTCTCTTTGTAAGAGGTTAAGCAAAATGTTAAGCAAACTGAACTGATTATGTACGCCAAAATGGTTACTGAATGCTTATGTACTGAAATCAAATCAAATCAGAATAACTTCAATCGCAGTTGAACTTGAACAGCTAAAATATCTTTTTGTCCCCTCTTTCAGAGGACAGAAATGAATGTTTACTCAGCATCCATTCATTATTTGCATTTTTCTCAACACATGAGATGGTCTAGAACTTAGCACAATGCCAGGAATATCATGATGCTAACAGTTAGGAATGTAGTCCAACTCAAATTTGGGTTTCCCTTGTGATTAGAGGTTAAAGACACCCCTTGCATATGAACGTTTTATGAAACTGGAAATACATTATTACCCAAGAATCTTACCTACTTCAGAGATTAATTCCATGCACTTTATCTGACATGAAGTCTTGTATATAAAACAAGGTCAGAAAAAAATCAGTGACTAGGAAAAAAAATTAACATCAGAATAGGTAAGGAGCTTTTAAAATCAAATTATCTTCATTCAAAATTCTTTAATAAATGATATTGCTAATGGTGCTGTTGAAGAACACTATAAATGCATAAATACAGATTGTGTTTGCCATTCAGTTCCATGAATTTTTTCCACAATTATCCTTCTAAGGCATTCCTTATCTGAAATAGATGAAATCTGCATGAATTGCCTTTAGCCTAGGCAGGTGGTTCAATAACTTTCCCATTGAAGAGATTATTTATTAATACTATTGCATGTATGTATAGTTAATTACTTTTACATGCATTTTTTTAAAAAGAAAAGGATAATTTGCTACTAGGAAGCTACCCTTAATTAAGGCCATCATGATGAACTCAAAGGAGTTTGCTCTTGTACCTCAGTTTGTTCATCTCTAGTCTGCTTACAATAAAATTGATATGGCCTGAGAGAAACACTAGTGAGAACAAGAGCTTCTCATAGAATCATCCTTGCTGGTAAGGCCAAAGGAGGGAGATGAGGCCTTGTATAATCTATAACCAAGGGGAAAGCAGGTGAGGCTCTACAGGTGCAAGAAAACCTAACTCCCTCAGGTGAAAGAGGGGCAAAATAAATTTTATAGGAACTCACTGGCAAAATTCCATTATTGCTCAGAAAACTATAAGGACCTAGCTGAAACATTTAAACACATTTTAGTGACAGATAATAAAAGTCAAAAAGTAAAGTCGTTGAATAGAATTACAACATGCTTGTTTTCTTTATATTTATATTTTTTATATTTTCTTTTTTCCTTTGTATTTGTGTTAAGTTGTTAATGTTAAAAATTGTTTAATAAAAACTATTTAAAAAATGAATTATGTCATGGATAGATGGTCATGCAAACATGGAGAAGTGCAGTTCATTTCCTTGGAGTTACAAAGCCCCAATGTCTCACAGGAACAGATCATGAAATATTGGTGACAAATATATAGGCTAAACTTAGAAAATTAAAGAGGTTAGTGTGCCAACTAAATCCTATCTGGAATGAATAAAGTCAGAATATAAGATCAAGAGAATGAAGAGATTCAGTACATTTACTTTATGTGAAAGAGACCTCAGGAGCTATAGGAAAGGAAAGAGACATCATGAAAACTGAAGCAAACTAAATATTTTTTTAAAAGTAGCTTTCATAACAAATACATGCTAATAAAATATTAAAACCTTGAAGTACATGAAGGACATATGATAAGTGAACACAGGCTTCCAATGTCAAGTGAGAAAGAACAAAGAAAGATATCAAGAATGTCAACAAATAAGAGTTCTTAAGAAAGTAAAGGGGGGGGAGAAACCACACAGATATTCAAGAATAATCACATAAGAGATGTAAAAAAGACAATGAGTTTTTTAAAAATGGAAAGTCTACTGAACCCCTTTACAAAAGGGGGATTACAGAATAACAAACAGTTGAAGTTGTTCAGAAACCCACCTCTCTAAGACATAAAATCTGAAAGGCAATAGACCAAGATTGCAAATTGTTAGTTAAAGTGCTAATAGCTCTATACCTATTATAGCAGAAGACTGACTTAGAGAATAGAAAAGATACAGCTATATTGAAGAAGTGAGTTGCTACATATAAATTATTGAACCATTGCAGTAATTCTTCATGCACACAGAGACAGACAGACACACATGCAATTCTTCTGACACTTGTTTCACAGAAGCCTGCAGCATGTTAGAAATTAACCAAATATGCAAAAACAAAGCAACCCAGTGTTAATGTTTACAAATATGTCCTTTATTTGTACAGTTTAATTTCAATTCTTAAATTAGAGCTGTGTGTAGAACTAAGATGCTGTCACAAGGACTAAGTAACTCTACTTCAGCTTAATGTTTTCCAGGCCCAGATCTTGGCTATTGTAATGGTAAGAGTACAGAAGCCTGTCCAAACTGTCAAAAATAATTTCTTAGAGACATTGCTTTTCTTTTTTATATTCTTTCAGAATGTGATATTGGTTCTTGCAGAGCCATTTATCAGATTAGTTATTTGTTGTTTGGATGAAGTATTACTGTAAATTAACAATGTGATTTTTCCTCCTTCGCAGTTGTGTTCTAGCTCAGATTCAACAAATGCTTTCTGACAATGGATGCGTTTTTGTTCTGGCTGAGAAATAAAACCAAAACGTTTATTCTGCTTTTGTTTGTTTGTTTGTTCAGTTTCTGTTTGACTTTCTGGTTGTAGGGAGACAAAGTTGACTGTCAGATATTTATAAAGGTTTTTTTTTAACTAAAATTCTCACTAATTTAGATTCTGCATTCTTTTCAAGAAAATGTAGTGCTTTCTAATATTGTTTTTTCAGCTTCAGCAATTGACGAATGAGAAGAATGAAAGAGAAGCTGGAATCAAAACCAGAATTTTAATTTATTTTTATTGTATCTGTGTATTTTTCTCTCACTTGCAGTTATCGCTAAATAATTCACTCATCAGATGTATGACATTTTGCTTGATCCAGGTATACAGGTATTGCTATAGGTATTAATGGGAAAAATAACACCCAAAGTTCTTGCCTAAAGCTATAGATATGTGTATGTATACTATATATAGTATACAGGTCAGAAGCAAGATTGACATTTTGCAGAAAACTAAAATACAGTTGCAATTGAAAGGCTACAAATTTATCAGCAGTTCCTATTTCCTTCTCACAACTTCCAGTAAATAATGGAGATTTGAAGATTGCTAGCTGGGAAATCATCTTCAAAGATGATTTAAATAAAAATTTAATCCATCAAGGTAGATGATCGGTGACTCTTTATTGGTGACTTTTTTTTTAGAGTACAGACAATGCTCTCTATTTATGACTAGGTTATGTTCCACGAGGCTGTTTGTAAATCTATTTTATTCGCAATTCCAAACAAGCATATATGTATGGGAATATTCTTCTGAGTTCCAGGACTTTCTAGGTTGGACTTGTGGACAGGTTTGTTCATATTGGTGAATGTTTGTAGCTTGAAAATCTGTAAGTAATGTCTGAAGCAGATCTTGATTGACAAGATTTAACTTCAAGGATCCTTGGTCTCCTTCATTTTTTTCAGTTTGACTGAGTAGTTCAAAACATTCCCACTAGGCCATGATCAGAGGGCTAGGAAAGTGTGTGAAGAAAAGCTGTTCCTTCTGTTTAACAGAAGAAACAGAAGCATTTTAAGGCAATTGTGAAGCATCTGAAAGGAAACATTCCCCTCTTATCAAATGTTCCAATGGATTCTTTGTGGCTTTTTTTGTTCTGTCTGCCTCTGTCTGTTATGAATGATTCAGTACTGTTCCCCATTAGTCCATTTTGGTTTATTGTTTGAAGACTGAACTGGCAGCATCTTTATTTGTTCATTGCTCTGACTTTTGAGGCAAGGTTTTAGTGATGTCAGTTTCTCACTTCCCAATGTCTACTTCACTTACTGAGTTTATATATTTGATTTATATGGCTTCTGTCTCTCAGCAGTGACTTTGGACAGCATATAAGGATTAAAACAACAACCTTGTAATTTGTTAACATGGTACAGATAGTCCTCAACTTACAACCACAATTGAGCCCAAAATTTATATTGTTAAGTGAGAAATTTGTTAAGTGAGTTTTGCCCCATTTTATGACTTTTCTTGCCACATTTGTTAAGTGAATCATTGCAGTTGTTAAATTAGTAATACTGTTAAGTGAATTTGGCTTTCTCATTGACTTTGTTTGTCAGAAGGTTGCAAAAGGTAATCACATGACCCGAGGACACTGCAACCGTCATAAATGTTAGTTAGTTGTGAAGCATCTGAATGTAAATTACATGAGCATGGGGATGCTGTAATGGTCATAGGTGTGAAAAATGGTCATAAATCACTTTTTTCAGTGCCGTTGTAACTTCAAACAGTCACTAAGCGAACTATTGTAAGTCAAGGACTTTCTGTATAGTCTTGAAGCTTAGTCTTAGTCAGTTTCTTAGACTAAGAAAAAACAGCATGGGTCTCCCCTGTCCAATATGCTATTTGCAGCCCTAATATGCTAGGATATTGGTGGCCCCAGCTCCAATCACTGATTCTAAACTTGGATATTGCATTCATGTCTGGCTTCTCCATCAGTGTTGTGAAACTATGTTGACCATGTATTTCTACACTCACACAGCAAGAAACGTATACTTTACTTCAGGGATGTCAAACTCATGTTGTCATGGCAGCGTCACATGATGTATCGGGACTCCCCCCCCTTTTGGTAAACTGAGTAGGGGCGGGGCCAGCATGTGATGCATCTGGCCCATGGGCCACAAGTTTGACACCCTTGTTTTACCTCATCAAACTTTGAGATTCAAGATCAAAAGCCATTAGTTTTGAAGGAGAACAGGATTAAATATAAGGACACAAAAAGCAGCATTCAGATTGCTAGTGGAAGCCCATAAACAGGGCATCTGGTACAAGCAACAATATATAACCTTCTAGAAATGTTCTATCCCCCATGAACATATCTGGTTTTCCTTTAATGCTCGAAATAGTGGTACATGTTGTAGTAGTAAATTCTATAGTTTAATTATTCCAGAGGTTAGCAATATTTGACCCCAAGGCTACATTTTGTTCCAGGTTATACAACATGACCAAATATCCTATGCCAAACATCATCTGTTTAGACCTTCATCGAGGCCTACATTGGGTTTTAGTGTTGGTGGGGTGGGGTTGGGCTCAACCTGATTTGCATTAGGAAAAGTGGTATCATATACTTGGTACTATCCTAAAAGTGGCAGTTCACCTCAACATGATGAATTCGGATGCACTGAATAATCCACCAGTGTGACATTTGAAAATAAGAAGAAAACAAGGCAAAATGAGTGCCTTGTAATATCCTGACACAATTGGGACACAGAACACATTAAAATATGTTTAGTTCATTTAATGGAGAGACAAAAATTCAGTTTGTTCTCAGAGTTCCCTGATTTAATGGATGGACAAACAAACAAACAAACAAACAAGTGCAATAGTGAGCTCAATAATCAACCCCAATGAATGTAATTTCTATTAGTTAGAGATGGCTGTGTGCAGATATTCCATTTTTCATTTTTTTGGCTGAATAGTTTAGTGGTGGCAGCGGATGGAAAAAGCTTATCTGTGACCAAAAACAGTTTGCTTCTTTATTTACAAGCCGTATTTTTCTTTATTTAGGTAGACATACCATTGATGTTTCACTTTATGAAATCATTCACTGCCTAATTACTGTCCAAAAATATGATTAGAATAGTTTGCAAATATTGTAAATTAATAAATAAGTATTAAGTGAATGAATAGAACAATCTAAAATAAAATACTATCATCCTAAATAAAGACTATCAATAAAAGATCAGTAAAGTGGATTTCAAGATAATAAAAGTTGTTAGAATTATGATGGAAAGAATATGATCTTCATCTGAGTACCAGATAGATTATTGCTGGCTTGTTTGCAATGATGATTTACAACCGAAGTATCATGACTGAAAATGCCTGTCCCTATTATTTATTATAGTGTCACTTGAATGAGGCATCTAAAAAGAAGGCTACATAGTCAAATACTCCAATCCTGATTTATTTAGTTTCATCTACAGATTATAACACTAATTCCATTACTCTTTTCTCCTTATGCAGCAAACTCTGAAGGAAGAACATATAGATCAAGGTTTGTGCAACACTATATAGCTTCTCCCTCCCTGGAAGTTTCTAATAAGGGCCAGAGGCAGTAAAGAGAAAGAGATTCTGTGGTATGAAGCACATAAACACCATACGCCATAAATCAGGAAGTTAGTTTAGCTGAAGGGTAGTCTTGTGCTTCCAGGCTCTTGAGTTACTCATAGTGAGTAGGTGTGTAAATCTGGCAAAACATATCTGTGAATAATGTGGAGAGGCTTACAATACTTACTTTTCTGTGCAGTTAAAGCAAACGGACTTTGGAGCCCTCAGAAGTATTTGTTGCATTTCTTGTGCAATGGCTTTATCTGCAGAGGCTGCCCCATAGTACTAAATCATGTCTTAAGGATTGTGTTACTCCATCACAGTAGGGCCTTTTTCAGATGTGCAACAGAAAGTCAAAAGCAATGATTAGAATTTTTTCTGCCTCTAGATATTTCAGAATTACCTCAGGGGAAAAAGCCCTAGTCAACAATTCCTTCAAAACTAAGGAAATAACTGACTTCAATCTCTCTCACAACCCCTCATGATTTTCCAAATCTGTTATTTCTCTCTCCCACTGTCCTTTGCACTGTTGTAAGATGGAGAAAATATTGGGAGTCATAATATTTATTTAATAACTGAGGAAAGCATAACTATTTGCCACATTTCATATTGTAAGCCAAAGAACAATAAAGCTTGATGACACTCCTAATACTAATATATCAGCAAGATACTGCAACTACAACATACTATAAAGCCTTCTCATGAAACCCAAATTAAATGGTGAATGAATTTCTTTTGAAATACCCCAAGTCCTGCCAATTTTCTTTCTTCTCTTTTATCGTCTCTCATTTTTCGTTTTGTTGTTTATGTTTCCTGACTTTCTCTAATCTTAAAAATAGGAGCAAATAGTTGTTACTTCTTTGGTTGTGCTCAAAGATTACAAAGGTCAAAGTGCTTCTTTCCCCCCTGGGTTTGGTATATGATAAGGCTTCTGAACCTCAGAGAAACAATAGTTTGTTATCTTAGCTCACAAGGTTTTTTTAGACACTCAGAAATGGTGTGAGAGATTCTGGACGTTTGTCTCTCACCTAGTATGAATCAAGAAGCAAGAGATTCTTCAACCAATCATTCTGCATGTGTTAGATAATCAGGGAAGTATGCAGAATGATCTCAAATATTAGTTTACGACAAAATATATAGACCTCTGCCATTAAATTAAAAGGCAAATAATACTTGAACAGCGAATTTCTTCTTTCAAACTAATGGATGTTTGTCTATTTCCTAGTCCACGGTTTTTTTGATCAAAATTGCAGTATTAAAATAGAAGTAGAAGGAAAGTAGAATACAATACAATTCTTTATTGGACATGTATGATTGGACACACAAGAAATTTGTCTTTGGTGCATAAACTCTCAGTGTACATAAAAGAGAAGATACATTTGTCAAGAATCATAAGGTATAACACATAATGATAGTCATAGGGTACAAATAAGCAATCAGGAAACAATATCAATAAAAG
>JANHFT010001573.1:28365-40613 GCA_032467955.1 Pseudoxenodon macrops
GAGAGAGAGAGAGAGAATGTTAGACAAAATATTATTGGAAAATTGTGGTTTAAAATTAAGTTTTCATTTTATAAAAGATTCTTGGATATTGCAGGGATTCAAGTGATAGGTAATTGAAATGATCTCTAAATTTATGTTCAATTTCGTTCCTCTTCCTAGATAGAGCAGCCTTTTGGGTCATCAGTTTCACAGCATACAAAGATCTTGGCATAGTAACAGGTACATCCAAGAAACAAAGTTTGGCTTAGTTATAACCAACAGTTAACATGTGCTATGTTTTTTTCTATTTCTCTACAGGTCTTATGGCCAGGTTCTGGGCATATTCATCCACAAAATGAACCCCAAGTTTGCATAGCATTACAACGTAAAGGCTGTATGGTTTTTGTTTTTTAAAAAAAAACTTTGCATCACCTTTCTTTGTGCTATCAGATATCCGAGGGAAAGTATTTTCCCATCATGAATCATGCAAATGCTCGTACTGTAGTAATATAAGAAAAGCAGGAGTACTTTGAGGGTTAGGAGAGAAGAAAGGTAAAAGGAGGTTAGACTGTGATAAACATGATATAACTGTGTCTTCTAATGCAGAAATGGCCCAAGCAAATCAGGAGGGAATGCCTTGCAGATGTTTCTGTTGATGTCCTCAATATTTTCTGTCTGAGGCATTTACTACATCTGTCAAATGTGAGGTCAGATATGCTAGTAGTAGAAAAGGTTCTTATAAAACAGTGTCTCTATGCATATGTGTATGTAGTGATCTGTCATATGACAATCCTACAATATAAAATTTGCAAGCACAATTAGAATGCAGATGCACCACTTTGTTAAACATCAGATTTATTGGGAGTCATTTAGGCAGAACTTTCTGCAGTATAAGCTCATGAAAGTATTTGTATTTATGCAAAGTATGTATATTTGAATATTAGAATATTTTGCCTGTGAAAGAACATGTGCACTCATGATATGCAAGTAGCAGCATGTATATGTATATATTTTCCTCTTTCTATCGATGTGTGTTGTAATGTTCTTGCTGTTGCCAGTGCCGTAATAGTTTGCAGCATGATTTAATGAACAGCTTTGGGAATTGGTTCCAATTCCATCTTCAATCTGACACTGTAATTAGTGCCACCTGCTTTCTTTCCTTATTCCTTTTCTGTTATTTAGCAATTGAACAAGCAGAGGAGAGTGTAGGGTTCTTAGGCAGACTTTTAAAACTCAGGTTCCCTTAGGGCTAAGAAAGGAAATGTGCCTACAGACAACATGGGAGAACTACAAACCTCATGAGTGGTTTGATAATATGAATATGTGCTACGCTGAAAAAACTCTGAAGATATATGGATTCTTAGGGAATCACTGCAATTTCCTTTTGATGAACTTAGGTTAACGTCAAGTTTGCATTTTGAGCTGTTTTCTTAGGACAAAGCAGGCAAATACAAGCCCCACTTCTAGTTGGAGTCCCCCCAAAATCTTGTTGCAATCTCCAGAACTTTTCCAAGTTTGCTATCAAAATCATATTTTAATATGATAGAAAGGATGTTTAAAAATACTTGGGGTAGAATCACATTAACTACCTATATTTTTATCAATGTAATTTAAAAGAATGTCAATTAAGAAAAATTAAATTAAATTTTTACCTGGTCCAATACATTTTCTAATTCTGGCCTTGTGTACTATTTGGAATAGTCCCCCAAAGTTTCTTCAGATCACTGAGTGTGGCCTCTGGCCAAAAATAAGTAGCAAATCTGTCTTCAGGTTACTGAATTTTAATAAGGTAACGTGACTTGCAAAATGAATGACATTGCTCAAAATTTGTTCCTGGGCACCCAGAGTCTTTATGATAAGATGGGCGACTCTATAAATTTAAATAAATAAATTTAAATAAATAAGCAAACCAGACTTTTTCATACTAAGGTTATTTTTAATATCAAATGTGACATTAAGAAGGAAAACATGAAGGGGACTGCAGTGTTAGTAGGAAGAGCTGAGAACATTAATAGCATTATACTTCAACCTCTGTGAAAATGGTTTGAGCATGCTAAGTTTTTAATAAATTTTGGGTATTGCTAACAGCTTTCTGGATTGGTTTCTTGCATTGAGGCACTTGTGAACTCCATAGAACGAGGTTCACCTTTTTTTTTTTGCAGCTCTTCAAACAGAACTGGGCAGCAATTTTGAATGACTGCCCTACTTAAGAATTTTCTGCATTTAGGATGGGTGGGTGGACTAAATAGATAAGTCTTCTCTCCATGATTCTGTAAAGCTCAACATAAAACAGAATAAAACAAAACTGTTAAGCAAAGCTATATTTAAATCAGTCATTTATCCAAGAACTGAATTGTCAGCTTTTTATTAGCTTTGCTCCTGTTTCTTTAAAAACCGCAACACAGAAATTGAGTTTATGACCCATCCTTGAAGGTATAACAACACACTCACAGTCACGTGATTGCAATTTGAATGCTTGGCAACCAGTTCACATTTGGGATGGTTGCAGTGCCTTGTGGTCATATGCAATAAATTATCATAATAAGCTACCATCAGAAATACCTTACAAATGGCTGCCAGCTTTTGGTAAGGGGAAGTGGGTTACTACTGACATCTAAAAACAGAGATCCATATATAGAAATTTAATATCTTGAAGTTTCTGCTGTATATGTGTGTTTGTGTAAACATGACAACAATGAATTTTCCAATCCCAATTGTGAAGTGGTGTGGTCATTAAGTGATACATCGCATAATCATGACTTATGACCTTCCCTGGTGGCTTCCTCAATGATTTTTGCTTGTTGAAAGCCAACTGGGAAGGCTGCAAATGGAAGTCAGGCGACCACAGGATGCTGCAATTGTCATAAAGGTGAGCTTGTTGCTAAGTGCCTGGATTGCAATCATGTCACTGCAAGGACACTGTCATAGCTATTAAGTGCGAGGAACAGTCATTTTTCAGCACCGTCATAACTTTGAATGGTCACTGAATGAATGGCTGTAAGTTGTTGACTCCCTGTACCGAAATGGGTTTGAAGTATTGTTCTGGTTTGAGTCCCTCTATTATTGCATAATTGCCAGATGTTTGTCTTGATAGTTCTGTGCCATGTAGAAATTCAGGTGCTACGGTAGTTTTTGATAGATATCAAATGCTTTTTATAAGAGTAACTCCTAGTTAAGGCGTAAGTATTAAAATAGGGTTGCCAGGTTGTACCAGTGCTTTCCTTCACTGTTTCCTTGATCTGAAACATTTGGAAATGTGGGTGTGTATATATGAATGAGTGAGGACAAGCAGGGACAAGGTCAGACAGGTACTGAATAGTAGCTAGTCATGTGAGGCCAACTGTAGTCTTGTTACAACCTAGTAAAATATTAGCACTGCATATTGTAAAACTCTTGAACTTTCACCTAGAGCTTGTTGCTCTTTACTCTTTACTAGGAACAAGCAAAACTCAAAACTATGGCAGAGTTTGAAAAACAAGTAAAAACAAACAGAAGATGAAAGATTCGCATGTCGGGAAGCTCTTTTCTTTGTAACGTGTTCTGCTCCTTCCCTGATTGACATTTAGACATTGTGGAAATGATTGTGACATCTTTTTCAGAAGCCTTGCTGTTTGAACAATATGAGAATTTCATTCAGTGAATGAAAAAGCAGACACACTGAAAGTAGAAAAGTAGTTCATTATTTCTGCAGTGGATAAATTTCTCATCCAATGTGATTATGCCTTCCAGGATAGAATAGTTTGCTCCCAATCTGTGTGTGTTGAATAAGAGAATGATGGCTTCAAAAGTTAGCCAGTGCTGAAAGTGTGAATGGTGTTTGGGATTTCCTTTTGTTTGTAGTTACAAACCACCCACTTTTCTTTTTTTTAAAAGCATGTTTCTCATCCTAGTTGGAACAATCTGACCACCACAGAGATTATCTCTTTGGAGACTTCAAGAACTGTTCCCAAGGAATTTCTCTTTGCCCCCTGTCTGCTCTTCTCTTAGAAACTCACCACCGTTTAAATACATCTAAATCTAAGCTGTTCATTCTTGCTCCCATTCCTTTTACAGTACAGGCTGCTTGTCTAAGAAAGTTCAGTAATCTTTTCTGTCCCGTTTCTTTCCTTCTTTGGTTGTCCTGATTGCTTGATGCCCTGGCACCTATTCTCTCTTTCCATTGTCTGCATCTAAGGCTGTTCCTTCCATTCCAGACACAAATAAAAGCAGTAAGAGAGGAAATGGATCCCAACAAGTGCTTATCAACCGTCTAGTTCTGCCTGTCTCCTGGAGTATAATTGGAAACCAACAAGGAAGATAGAGGATTCCTCTATTATTGATATAAGCTTGGTTGCCAGCACTTACGATAGATGCCAAGTTGCAGCCTATTTGGCATTTCAGATTCAGAAAACACTTTTATTGCAATATTATACCATCCCCCCTTCCTGACATCATTAAAAAAGATTTGGCTTGAAGCTTAGAGTAACTGGAAGCTACCTTCCATTGTGACATCATCATCGGAAAAATGAATTAGGATTCAAAGTCTCTTCTTTTGTTTTGTTTTGACAGAACTGAATGGAGAATTTCATATAAATATGTATTTAAATAAATTGTATCAAACAGAGTGATGCTTCTGAATAAAAATACAGGTATATAGATTTGGGCTTGTGAAATATCTTTTTATTTCTCAAAGTCTACAGAATAAATAAATTAGCCTATTGTTTGCTCCATAAGACGCAATCCCCCACCCAAAAAAACTGGTGGATATGTCTGTGCGCCTTATGAAGCGAATATTGTAGCCAAGCTGCGGCAGCAGGGTCTTTTTATAGGGCTGAACACCGCCAGATTGCAGGAGTCAATAGGCAAAGCTGGCACATGAGAGGGCACCTGTCTGTGGTCCTCTCAGTCTCCGCCTCCTGCCCTCACTACACTGCTGCTCCATATTCAGCACTCCATATGCACACTGACAGATTCATATTTTTTTTCTTTGTTTCCTTCTCAAAACTAGGTGTGTCTTATAATCCGGGGCGTTTTATGGAGCAAAAAATATGGTACTTGCCTACATTTTACACAAAAAAGGGGCTTCTTTGCAGAATTCTTTGCAGAGAAAGAAGCCTTTATCACTGGCTCAATTACATGGCAAGAATTAATTGCATGTGCTCATCTGCTTGGAATTTCTGGTTTTTAGTCATGATCATAGTGAAGGTTAAGCATAAGTTATACCCAGAGGTTGTGTAAGCAAGTGTCTAGTGTTGGAGAATGGCTCAGATGACTGGCCTTTTCTGTGGTACCTTCTGCTCTTTGGGACTCTCTTCCCATGTAGATGGCCCACAGACGCCTAACCATCCTGAGTCACTTGGGTGAGATGGGTGGTGTATACATTTAATAAATAAATAATAAAAATTCACTCAATATTGTTCCTTCAAGCCTTCAGGTCAAATTGATTCATATAATGCCTCCATTTTTTGTACTTTAATTAGTTATTTCTATTTTATTTATTTTGTTCAGTATTTTTTACTCTTTGTTTTGTTGTTAGATTTTTGTTTCTGAGTTGAGTACTGCCCAAAAGCCTTTGGGATTGGAATAAGTTACAAATGCCATTAAATCATGAAATGTATGAATAAATATGTATTAAACAAAAACTATTTCACCATCATATGAAATAGTCGGTTGTCCTTTAATTCATAAAATCATAAATATTTGTATATCTTACAAAAATTGAACACATCAGGAAGTTGGATAGATTAAAATAGAGGAATAAAGTAATTTGTCAGTTCTGTGAATAGACTGGAAAATAAGCAGGATGTTATTACTCCATTCCAATTCCTGATACCCCAATGACTTTCTAGTTGTTCACTCAGCCTGAAGCTCAGCAATTATAATCTTTTCTGCATCAGGAAGTTATTCAGTGGGATGTAGATGGAGTTTGATGTAGTGCTTAAGATACTATCCTAGAAATCGGGAGGCTGTGAGTTCTAGGCCTCCCTTAAACATGAAAGCCAGCTGGGTGAAAAACGCTATAAACATTTAAACCAGGTCAAGAACTATGGAAATGATACTTTCACCTCAGAAAACAGGACAGCAGATTCTGTTTCTTCTCAATTCTACACTGCCGGTCTGCACCTGGAAAGGTTTTAAGAACAGTCAGAATGTCCTGACTCTAAATAATAGGATCGGCCCATGTATGCCGAAAAAATAGAAGACACTCTTGTGTTGAACTTCTCAATGGCTGTATTTACACATCCATGGTCTCTTCTTGTCTATAGTGCAGAGATGATTTGCCCTAATTTCTTCGATTTTTTAAAACTCTCCCAGCCTAGTTTTCAGCTCAGACATTTCTTAGTGATGTCCCATCTATGCACTAACCACTTCCAACCTTACATATTTTTGATCTCTCAAGCAATGCTTGTGCTACTGAGATTACTCATCCCTTGACTCAAACATATATCCATTTGGACATTGAGTTTATTATTTACAAAACCAGTGTAGGTTTTTAGCTTTATTGTGCTATTTACAATGACTTGTCTCAAAAAGACAAAATTTGGGTGTGATTTTTTATAACATTAAAATCAGCCTTAAACACAAAGTATTTGCAGAGTAATCCTAATTTGATGGCCTTCAACATGTTACCTTGTAGATACTTTAGTAACTTAAGTACAGGTAGCCCTTGATTTACAACAGTTCATTTTGGGACCCTTTGAAGTTACAACGGCACTGAATAAAGTGACTTATAACTATTTTTCACACTTACAACCATTGCAGCATGTGATCAAAATTCAGATACTTGGCAAATGGCTCAGATTTATGATGGATGCAGGGCCATCATAAGCACTTTTTGCAACTTTCTGGCAAGCAAAGTCATTGTGGAAGCCAGATTCACTTAACAACCATGTTACTAAGTTAACAACTGCAGTGATTCACTTAACAACTGTTGCAAGAAAGGCTGCAAAATGCGGCAAAAACTCCCTTAACAGATGTCTCACTTAGCAACAGAAATTTTGGGTTCAGTTGTGTTTGTAAGTCGAGGACTGCCTGTAATTTTGTCTTAAGAGAGCCCTTATTTAAAAAATAAAATAAAAATCTACTCACAAAAGTAGCCAACGTTTGTTTTGCACCTTGTTAGTTGGTTATATAAGTTGCAAGCAGCTCAGGAATGTGCTTCCCAGCAGGAGGTCTGTAACCTTCTGAGAATCTACCAGTATTCAAAAATCTTCCTCCGCCTAGAACTAACCAGTGGTAGGCTGCCTTGGGTTGCTGGGAGTCATTTTGAACTCAGACTGCTTTGGGGTCTCTGAAGGAGTTGCATTTCAGTGGAAGAGGAAAACAGTTTGTCTTCAAGCTTCAGAATTGAAATGTCACGTTCTGAAATAAAAGAAGATCAGGTTTAGTTGCAGGTTGAACTTTTAGCTGAAGCTCATATCTCACTTTGCCCTGTAATACTTTCTTGAAAGTGAAAGCAACCATAGTTGTAAAAAGGGGCCTGGCCTCTATTATCTTCATATTGTCTTTTACTTGAAAGATAGGGAACATGTCCCTAAACTGTTAATTGCTGTGGATTTAAAAAAAAAATGTTTATTAATATTTTACAACATATAAAGACTTACATAAAATATACAAAAACAAATACAAACAAACAGACTAATATTCTACAATAACTATATATATATAATAACTGTATATACATATAACTCGTTACAAAAACAAAATTCTTAAGCAGAAAAAACGCTTCTTGCATTCCTTAGATTCGTATTGTTACGAATGCGCGGAAATGGATAAATTAACAATAGAACTTAAAGGACAAAAATATTCGGATTATTATGCAACATGGCAAAAATGGTACAATTGGATCGAAAATAAGCAGATGAAAAGAAAATGTGTGTAGATAAATGTAGAACTGGATACTATTGTAAGGTACTGTACAAATGATAAAAAAAATTGCTGTGGATTTTGAACATCCGTTTTTCATTTTCATTTGAGAACAAAATAGCATCAAGAGCATGTGATCTTTCAAAAATGGTCTTGTCAATAAACCGTGGACCAGAGCTCTAAAATCTTGGGCTGTGTTTGCATTTGTCAGCGTATACATATTTTATCCTTCTAGCTCTCCTCAGGCTACCAGTCAAATCCTTTTTCCTCATGAAACATCTGGATCCCCATGTAACCAACATTGTTTACTTGGAGCCATGGGAGAATTTTTGGAGTGGGAAAGTTTTTGGAGCATGCATAGCTGCATCTTTGCTTCAAGGCGGGAGGAAAGGTTGCTAAACAAAATGTGAAGTTTAGCCAATTACAGGTTACAAATTAAATGTAATTTAATTTTTCAAGCTCTACAAATTATTATTTATATTTGGAAGTTTTCTTCTCAGCCATCCTAGAGAGTCAGATGAATATTTTTTGTAAAGCAATTTAGAAACGAGAGAGCCCTTGTGGTATTTGCAGCAGTGGTGCTTATCTCATTGGAAACACAGTAAGATTCTTCTTACTGGGAGACGTGAGACAGGTTAGTTGGAACTGACAGTGCTACCGATGTTGAAGCACTCCTTGTTAAAGCCAAGTGGCCATTCCTATTCTCTCCCTCTGTCCCTGAACTTTTAGAAACAACTGCTCTGCCAATTCTTAATATGGTTATTGTCTTGTCATTTTTATCTATCATATTGTAAATAACAGAGTTGAATAGAATAACAGAGTTGGAAGGGAGCTTGGAGGTCTTCTAGTCAAACCCGCTGCTCAGGCAGGAAACCTTATACCATTTCAGACAAATGGTTGTACAATCTCTTCTTAAAAACCTCCAGTGTTGGAGCACCCACTTCTGGAGGCAAGCCGTTTCACTCATTAATTGTTCTAACTGTCAGGAAATTTCTCCTTAGTTCCAGATTGCTTACCTCTTTTATTAGTTTCTATCCCAGTGATGGCGAACCTATGCATGCGTGCCACAGGTGGCACGCGGAGCATTTCTGAGGGCACGCGAGGCATTGCCCTGTCAGCTGCAGCACACTTGCGAGTGCTGGCCAGCTGATTTTCAGCCTCGATTTTTGGCCGTTTTTCACCAGCCGGAGATTTCACCCTCTGGAGATTTCACCCTCCGGAGATTTCAGGAAGCTTCCCTCCCCCAAAGGGCTAACCGGAAGTCCCACTGTGCCATTTTTCACTCTCTGGAGGCTTCAGTGAAGCCTCCTGAAACCTCTGGAGGGCAAAAATGGCCCAATGGGGAGCGCAGTGCAGTGTGCGGTGTTTGTGTGTTGTGTGGTGGCATGCGTGCACGTGCTAGCGCGTGCGCGCTGCCATTTTTGGCACACAAGAAGAAAAAGGTCACTGTTCTATCCATTGCTTCTTGTCCTGACTTCAGATGCTTTGGAGAATAGATTGACCTTCTCTTCTTTGTGGCAGTCCCTTAGATATTGGAACACTGCTATCATGTCTCCCCTGGTCCTTTTCATCAAACTAGACATACCCAATTCCAGCAACCATTCTCCATATACTGTATTTTAGCTTCTAGTCCAGAGGTGGGTTCCTGCTGGTTTAGCCCGATTTGCTAGAACCGGTAGCGGGAATTCCACCCTCCCGCTCATCGAACCGGCAGCAACAGCCAGCTGGACACGCCCCCCAACTGGTCCTCCCGGTGGAAATTGCCTCAAAAATAAGCCTCTGCGCATGCGTAAAGCCTCCTGCAGAGTTATTTTCAAGGCAATACCTGGATGTGACAGGGGCACTTCTGTCGCGACCTGAACCGGTAGGAAAGGTAAGTAGAACCCACCCCTGTTTTAGTCCCCTAATGGTCTTTGTTGCTTTCCAAGCTCACTGCTTTGTTACGTACCTTTCAGAGTCTTTTTTTTAATCCATTCCGAAATGAAATTGTAAAATTGTCTCTAGTGGACCAGGGTGACCCAGCTACAGTGAACATTCCATTTTCTCCTATATTCATGTTAATGATTCATATTTCATATATGTCTTTTGTTCTGGTGAATATTAAATGTTAATCTTTTTTAGCTGCCTTAATTTCTGTGCCTTAATTTACTTACCTGTCCCTGTTTTTACTTGCACTCAATTCTCAGAAAGCTTATACAGCAACATGGATTTAATATGCCTTAAATTTTAATGATAACTACATGAATATTTCCACATTTAAAAAAAAAGGAAAATATGGAAACAATTCTACATTCCACTCACTAAAAACCAGTTAGTTTAAAAATGTGAGGGGGTTAATATTTTTAATTGAATCTTTTGAACAACAGTGTCTGCTTAATTTTGTTGCATATTAACACTAGAAATGTATATGCATGTTGTTGAAGAGGTCACTCTGTAAGTCTAGCTTTCACATGTATGCACTTGTTATCAGCTGTAATATAATAAAATATTGTCTTATGACTATTATGTGCTCATAAACCCATGTTTTGGGACGACCCCCCATAATTAGTTACATGCTAACTTGCTATTGACTACTTTTGAAATAAATGTTTTTGCAAACAACTTTATTTGCAATTTTAGACGGTTTTATATTAACATGCCAGTGGTCAAGATACTAAACTTAAACATTAAGCTTTGTAGGGGTGTGGCGAGATCAGTGAGGTATGTTTATAGGAGGCAGAAGGGCAACAACTGAAAGTTTCTTTATTACTGTACTTCTGTGCAATTTGTGCTTGTTATCCAAGGTATTAAAGGCATGGCATTGGAACCTTTCCAGAGAACAAGGAGTTGATATTGAAGGGATAAACTCAGAAAGACACAGATTAAGACCTGTATTTATAATTACAGTGAATTAATATAAAAATTAATCTCTTACGGTTACAGGATATACAAACAAATAATTAGGAAGCGCCTTATAAGCTTTCATTGTCTTGCAGCATCAGCGCTGAAATTATTTTTCCCCAAAGTACTTTTCCTCAGGAAAAACAGACTTCCTATTATGCACTTTAATCCTTCCTCTTGCTAGAAGTCCCTTGACCCTACACCAGAGGCTAAGAATCGTGACTGTTAAACAATGTCATGTTGAGAGAAGTATTTTTAGCGTAGAAGTAGAGACATAAGATGGAGTTACTGTATGTTATGAAATGCTGTGTGAGTCTGTAGCTTACACCCAGAAATTCCTTAAGTGGAAAATAGGTGTGTAACTATATGCAGGAAAATATCTGTGAACTTTATTTCCAGATAAGAGAACAGGTGCCCAAATGTTGAGATGTGACTCATATACATATCTGCTTTTTAATCATGCGGGATAATGGAAAAAAACTATCCTTGTGCCCAATAAAGCTAATTTTGTGCTTGGTTTCTTGTGCAATGCCCATTCATTTGTTACTTTTTTAAAACTTAATTCTAATTGCAAACAATTGTTAGTGATTTCTAGAGTGATTGAAGCTAAGCTGTTATTATTCAGAACACCAACTTTTCCTTTCTTTGTTGCTTCTTTTTTCCTTTCTTATCTGTTCCCTTTTATTTAGTCTATGTGATCCAAATAGGAGAGCTAACTATATCTGTCTTTGACTTATTGTTTGGCTGGCGTCCGTGTCATGAGATAAGAGAATTCAGAACAAAGATGGGATAGCAGGTTTCCTTAGCCTGCAGTCTAGTAGGTGTCCTAAGCTGAACCAATGTGCTGGAAGTGTTGGCACTATGAGGCAGTATATGCCTGGAGTTCCCATCCTCTGGCCCTGCCTCAACTGGATTCCATGCCAAATACTAAAAGGTATTTGGGCTAAACATTCAACTGAGCCTTGTTTAAGAGCTAAACATATTATTTGGTGGTGGTGGAAGAGCTTGGCCAAGTATTGAAAAAAATATAATAGTTTTGGAGGAAGATGTTTACTACTGTATTTTTTTTTAAAACCATACAGATCTATTTGGCTGTGGTAAAAGAGGGCAAGTAATTATTGAAATTGTACATATATGGTTGGTTTCCTATGGCAGTGCATGGCTAAATGTAGATTTGAAGTATGTCTGTGTGGTTCTTCTTGTACTATATGTGGGCAAAGTATTGAATAACAAAAGAATAACAGAGTTGGAAGGAATCTTGGAGGTCTTCTAGTCCAACCCCCTGCTCAAGCAGGAAACCTATGACATTTCAGACAAGTGGTTGTCCAGCCTCTTCTTCAAAACCTCGAGTGTTGGAGCACCCACAACTTCTGGAGGCAAGCTGTTTCCACTGTCAGGAAATTTCTCCTTAGTTCTAAGTTGCTTCTCTCCTTGATTAGTTTCCGCCCATTGCTTCTTGTCCTTCCCTCAGGTGCTTTGGAGAATAGCTTGACTCCCTCTTCTTTGTGGCTGCCCCCGAGATATTGGAACACAAGATGGGGGGG
>JANHFT010001573.1:40713-55659 GCA_032467955.1 Pseudoxenodon macrops
CCTGCAACCATTCTTCGTATGTTTTAGCCTCTAGTCCCTTAATCATTATTGCTGTTCTCTGCAGTCTTTCTAGAGTATCTTTTTTATATTGTGGTGACCAAAACTGGATGCAGTATTCCAAGCGTGATCTTACCAAGGCATTATAAAATGGATTTAACACATGATCTTGAATCTATCTCTCTGTTAATGCAAGCTAGAACTGCGTTGGCTTTTTTGGCAGCTGCAGCACACTGCTGGCTCATATTTAAATGATCATCCACGAGGACTCCAAGATCCCCATTGATTTGGCTGCATTGAAATCTTACTGGAGCGAAAAACTGCAGCACAGATTGTATCTCCAATTAAGGTGATAGTAAGTGCAACAAAGTACAAAAAGTCTTGGGGGCTCAGTAATCCATATAGAATGAACAGCCCATCCCCAGTGTGTAACTTTTGATCTAGTACAGTGATGGTGAACCTCCCGAACTTCTAGTTTGCCTGTTGGGCTGTTTTTCACTCTCTGGAGGCTTCAGGGAAGCCTTCTGAAACCTCTGGAGGGTAAAAAATGGCTCAATGGGGGGTGCGATGCAGTGTGCATGGGGGGTGTTGTGTGGTGGCACATGCGCTGCCATTTCTGGCCCACAAGAAGAAAAAGGTTAGCCATCACTGATCTAGTAACTCCACCTATGAATTTTGTATTTAAAATTATTGGCAGGAGTCAGACATGTATTTGTTTGCTGACTATTATAACTCATAGAGAATTTTGCCAGTCTAGTGTTACTGCACAATCTGGGAGTCATTATCTAGTTCTTTTGGATATACCACCTTGGTATATTTTAAAGAATGTTCAAACTTGGCCAGCATGATGTCACAGAGTTCTGTTACTTTCCCACCTAAGTGTGGTACCTATAGACCGGTACCTACAAACATTTGCATGCTTTCGAACTGTTAGTCTTTTTCTTAGTATAGTAGTTACATCTCTTTATCCTTAAGAGCTTGGGCTCCAATGGCCAGTGAGATGAGTAAAATGGAAATCACTCATAAGCCTATAATTTTAACTTTTAATGTGGGAAAGGAACCTGTTTTTTATAAATACATTTTACTGCCTTAATTCCAGCTTAGTTTACTACAGACACAGTATTCTCTGTTTTAAAGTCTCCATATTTAATCACTCAGGATAAGTACTATTCAAAAGTTTATGCATATTTTAATTACAAATGCATATTATAATTCCTGCCTCTTTCCAATTTATTAAAATTATGATTTTAAGATATTAAAATGATCACTCATCCATGTTAAGTACATTTGAATATTTGCATGAAATGAAAATTACGTTATAGAATTACTGAACTTTGCGTCACTTAATCTAAAAGGCAGTTTCATACATGATTCTTTGGTATTAAGCTGCAATGAACTCAGTGAAACTGTGGGCTAGATAAACATGCATAGGAGAGTTCTGAATATGTATACCACAACTGTATGCCTGTTTCTGTTGAAAATCTCTTACAATCCATTGTGATTACTTTCTACAGGAAGTTCTGAATATGTCCATATTACAATGGCTGTTGTTTTTTAAAGTCAAATATCCCTCAAAAACTCACCTTGAAACTGCCTCTCTTAGCTTCAAAAGGTTGTTTGTGTGTTCCTATTTATTGAATTAAGAACTCTAAAAGTTGTTTTAGATGGTCTGTAATATTTAAATTATGGCTTTTAAATGGGGTTCCAAATTTTGTATGATGAGAACTCTGCTCAAGGAGTTCAGATCTGACTCATTACTACATGTGGCTCTATTGAATTTCTACCAATGTCCTTGTCAGTCTTTCACTTTTGTAAATTTGTAGCTTAATTTTCCCTTTGCTGCTAAGCTGCTGTTTTAAAGTATAGTACATTACTTTTCATACCTTCCCTCCATATTGCCATAATTGTTCAGCAGCACTAGTTCATACATGCATTTGGTGATTTCCCTGAATGAAAAGAAACAGCAAGTTCCTGGTAATTGTGAAATTCACTGTACTATTTAATCTGTATCCTTGGGTTCAACAGCCTTGCGTGCTGGCAAAATCTCCTAAGAACTATGTTGAGTATAATAAAGTTCTATAATCCCAAGATGCAGGAGAGGTTGGTTGCTTGCTCAATATAAAAGGTGCCACCTCTAACAAATATCAACCAGATATTCATCAAAGTAACTATAGAAACTTTGTCATGCTCTTTATTTCTGGGTAAACTTTGGAAGGGAGTGTTTTATGATGGTGGTGTCTGTAATGAAAGATTCTTTACTTCTGTGACTGGAAATTCAATTGTGGAGCAGTTGAAGGTGCTGAAGAACCTAATCTTTCCCATCAAGGAGTAATCTTATGAAATATTACAACAATGTTTTAGTGAAGCAAAGAACGATATGATTATTGAATCTACACATTTGAAATTAATAAATTCAGAATCCTGTCAATATGCATATTGTATAAGTCATTTTGAAATAAGGGACTCACCTGTATGAACTCTTCAGATCCTGTTGTTGTTAATTGTGAAGTCTGACCCATCGCAACCCCATGGACAATGTTCAATGTTCCTCCAGGCCTTCCTATTCCTCTACTATCCCCTGGAGTCCATTTAAGCTCACGCGTACTGCTCCAGTGACTCCATCCAGCCACCTCATTCTCTGTCCTCCCCTTCTTCTTTTGCCCTCAGTCTTTCCCAGCATTAGGCTCTTCTCCAGTGAGTCAGATCCTAAGCCACAACATTTCTAGGTATTCTTACTTATTTTCTCATTATTGTCTAGTTCTCATTACAGCACAGAACCCCCCAGTTTCCAATTAATTTTGCCTTGCACCTTAATTAATATGGTATGCTGTGCCCCTTGTGCTGCTCATTTTGTTGTAGAATTTGCAATATTTAATAATGCACTTTTTTCTTCTCTTTCCACTTCCTTTTCTTTAAATCACTTTTCTTTCTTTTATCCTGTATCTGGTTAAGCGCTCTGGATTAGCAATAAATTGTATTTAAACCAAGCTA
Organism: Pseudoxenodon macrops; assembly: GCA_032467955.1. NCBI lineage: Eukaryota > Metazoa > Chordata > Lepidosauria > Squamata > Pseudoxenodontidae > Pseudoxenodon > Pseudoxenodon macrops. Next base: position 43,702 of record JANHFT010001573.1, read on the forward strand.
ATGTTTACCTTCTCTTTTCTGTAGCTAAGGCAAATGTATCCACTTAGTGAACACTAAATAATGAGCTCAGTAAGAATGTAGTAGCAGAGAAAAGGAGGAGAATGAATAGCAGTATAGATGCCTGGAGATTCAAAGGAACGGGAAGAAGAAAAAATTGGGAACCATCAAAATAAATAGTAATGTGGTAAAGGAATAGAAGTAGGAGAGCATTCAGAATAGGTATTTGCGTAATACTGTGTGGTAAGTTCAGAATGTAGCTTCCCTCTCTGTCATATTATGTAAATTTCTTCCTTGTTTTCTATGCTGCATGTGAAGGCATGGAATGATGGAGGGAAATTTCTGACTTGATAATTTCTTCTGCATTGCCTCAAGGAGTCAATTACCAGTAATATTCATTGCGCTAATAAAAGTATTACTTAGAAGTACAAATGGGGAGCTGTCTTTTTATTTGGCCTTTCCCATAGTACGTATAAAATTGCTTTTAAAAGAGATTTTATCAGGACCCATATCATAGTAATGAATAATATTTATAATATATACATATATGTGTGTAAATCCACGGCATCTCAGGTTTGGTAAGTATTTATGTAACAAACTCTGCATAAGTTTTCAAATGTTTTTTAAGATGTACACATGACAAGATTCAGGAATTCTAACCTGCTATTGTATTTGTGGTTTAGGTTTCTGGAGCTGTCTGTTTACAGAAAACAGCTCTCAAACAATGGAAGCTCTGTAACTTACAAAGGCAAGCTTTTGGTATTTCCTCAAAACCAATGGTTTAACTATTTTTGCACCACAACCTCTGTATGCTTTCTATTGCCACCCATAACTATAAAATACATATAATTAGAATGGATACATTTACTACACAAAACAAGTAAATAGTATATCATCAGGACCTGTTACCAGAGTGGTATGATAGTTTTATAGTCTCTTAAGTTTAAATTCTTGAGCTGTAGCTGGGTAATATATAAGCAATTTATTCAGCAGCTGTATTCACGTATACCGGTAATACTAATCCAAAGTCAAAATCATATTATGACTTAAAAGAATGCAAGCGCTCAGCCAATCTTTGTTGTTAACAAAGGTTTTTAAAGGTAACTGCTGATAACTCCTGAACATTGCTATTTATGGTGTCCTGTTTAGAAATCTTATGTTTATGGGATTTGAGTTATGATTACTTTATTTCTGTATTATTAAAATTACAAAATTTTCTTTTACAATATTTACTGTAGTTTTTCTTGTATTTTGAGCTACTTAATGATTGGAATGACTGAAGCAGCATAAAAGCATTCATAAACAATGTAAATAAATATATGCATGGGTTTCTTTAGTGATTGTATTTAAAAACTTGACATATTCCATGTTTAGGAAAGCATGTAACAGTTTCAAGACTGGATGTGAAGAATGGCTAGGTCTTCCCAAGAGTCACCTACTCATTTGTAATATTTACAGTTATAAATACTGATGCTGTAAATCAGTGATTTTTAGTTTTCATATCTTAATTCACTTTACTAATTCACCAGTCACTCTGTCAAAGAATCTGGTCCTACCACGATAGAAGAAGGGTGGAAAAAAACCACCCTTCCCCGATTTCCATTAATCCAGAATATTTATATATTTTGAGGCATTCTATTACAACAATTATCAATTACAAGTTTTAAAGACTTAATTAAATAGAGACCTAATATTCTAAAGACTGTTTTCATACATGGATGTAAAAGATTCTCAATAGTTTTTGTTGATATATCTACTGATTGTCTGTACAAAGGACTTGATTTTTATGTTTTTTTCTTTTCTGGGTGCTTTTGTTTCTTTTCCCCTCCAGCTAAAATTAAGTATGTTTTGTCCTTGAGGTTTAAAGGACAGATCTTTTAGCTTAGAAAGAACACTGATATTGCAGTGTTCCTCTATATACTCCCAAACAGATTTTATCAAATATACTTCCCCTGAATTCTGAAGGTGGTTTGGAAGCCTTTCAGATTAACAGATAAAGTCTACAACTTTGCCCATTTGGTTTTATTCTGTGACTTTATACGTGTGTGTTTTTATAATAGCTTGCCTCCTTTATTAGATGCAACATCTATCTTGGAATATATATGTTGCTGAGCTAAACAGAGAAAATGCTCTGTTGAGGTTAAGCCAGAGCACTGCTGATTTTTAATGTTTTTATATAACAGGTTAGATACAATATCAGTTCTTAATCCTGATAATCACAGAGAGCTCCATGAGGGCCTTATTGAAAAATTACTGATGAAAAACTTTGGCCTTGATGGTGGCAGCCCACCTTCCAACCTCCCCTTGTCTGTAATCCTCTTTTGTATAATCTAAGTAAATCACTTGGGTAGTTGAACACCTTCACGTAAGCGGAAAGTTTGCTGCTTCATCCTAATTTTATGATATGAAATATCTCTTCTCGTTCCCTTTGAGTCTCTCTCCCCCCCAAGAAAATTGTGCAATGATTCTACAGTATCTCATATACAATTGTGAGTGCTTGGCAGTGGTGAAATGCTACCTATTCGGTCCGGTTCGGGCGAGTAGGTAGAGGCAGCCGCCAGTGGTTTGGAGAACTGGTGGCGGCCATTGCATGAGACTCCGCCCACCCGCCCAAACGTCACCATTTCTGGGTTTTTTACCCTCTGCGCATGGACAAAGCATTCTGGAGCATGCACAGAGGCTGAAAAAGCACATGTGATGAAGGCGTGTGCACGAGTGAAGCGAGCACGTGCAAATCGGGTGCATCCAAACCGGTAGGGAAGGTAAGTAGATTTCACCGCTGGTGCTTGGGTGTAGTATTCTTTCTTTTCCTGCTTTACCATGCAGGGAAATCATTCCTCTTTCAAAAATATTGTTGGCTGAAGTGGCTTTGGTGAAACTGACCATAAACAAGGAAAATACTGAGACAAATGTTTTGTCCTTGCAATTAATAAATTTATCTGTTTTCAATAGTCTTTGATCTAATAAGTATATTGCCTTGCCAAAAAAGACTGAACATCCTTCCCAGGCCAAAACTGAAGCTTATTTTCTGATTCGTTCTCTTTTGTTCCCATCTGTTCCCCCATTTAATAACAATATCCAGAATGATCCTGATATAGTGGGTAGATATTTTGAATTAAAAAAAAACATCTCTTGGTTGCTAGGTAAGTGGGACTGAGCCAAGAAAATGTATCTTGCTAGATTTGAAAATACGTCTGTGACATTTGATTTATTTCTGAGTGCAATTTAAAGTGGTGATGCTTAGAAATTGGATAACTTGAGGAATTGGCTTTCTTTTTGCAAAGATCTAGATACCTTTTATAATAAATTTAGATTGGCTGTTAAGAGAAGTATGTTGGAGGAGGAACTATTTGGCTATAGTGCTTTAGTTCTGAAATCCTTTCTGCAGAAATAAATTGCTTGGCATCTACTGTTATGTTTTGTGTAATCTATACCGTGATTTTACTTTTTCAGATGTTTTACAATGCTTTTATCAAACTATTAGCTATTCTAAGATCTTATGGTAGAAAGGCAGGATTTTCATTTTGAAGTAGCTATCGTTAAATAAAATCTGTTTCACCGTTACCATGTCATTATCACATGATAACTTTGCAGGGATTTTTGTGGATGTTAAACTTTTTTTTTTAAATATATTCTCTTAAGAATTTTATGTAATTTGTCCTAGAAAGTTCCAGCATAATTAGCAGTGTGCTTCAGCACTAAAGTGGAAGGTATAGATGTACATAATGGGAAGGCAAGCGCATAATATATTAAAGACAGTATTTGCAGAAAACCTATTCCTACAAAATGGAATTCTGGATTTTTTTCTTCAAATAATAAATCTAGAACAATTCTTTTTTTATTCGAAGAAAATAATCAGAATATTCACACAAAAGTTTATACTTTGGTCAGTCTTTTCAGATTTGTGCTTCTAGGAATCTGAGAATATGTCTGTGTATGAACTCAGAATGTCATTGAGAATTTTTCCGTTGAAAAGTGCCAGATACATTTCCTTGACAAACAATGTGACTGAAATAGCTGGTTTTTTTTTTTTTTTTTACAAAGTACAGTATAGTTAACCTAAAAGGTTAGATGTATTCAAACCCTTAAATGGAGCAGTGTTTAGAACGAATTATTTGTGTTGCATTATACAATTAAATCAGTCACTTTTAAGTCAGTGTACTTAACTATAAAAAAACAAAATGAGTAGTCAAACATATAAATTAATATGTACAATCCAGATTTCTGAATAGTCCTCCAATTGAGACTCTCATGATATAATGCATGTTCAAATATAGAAAGAGAGATAAGTTCTTTAGACCATTGAATAACTGATATAGAATGAATGTCCTTCCAACCTTGTAGTATCAGGAATTGGGTTGTTATTTTTTAAATCATGAAAGTATGCAATGTAGGTTGTTTTTGCCTAATGACCCTAACTGGCACTGTTGCACGGCATTAAGGAAAATACCGCATGGCTGTTCTGTTTAGGGATGGCAATTCCGACAGTCCTAGTTACAGCTGTTAAGCAAGACATCATGTGACCACCACTTGCAACTTCATCCTGGCTTTTCCATTGAATTTGCTTGCCAGACGCTAACTGAAAAGGTTGCAAATGACAATCTTGTCCTGACTGCAGGACAGTGCAACAGTTGTAAATGTCCAACAGTTGCTAAGCATACAAATCATGATCATGTGACTTTGGGAACACTGATAGTCATAAGTCTGAGGACTGCTTGTAAGTCATTTTTTTCAGCATCGTTGCAACTTCAAAGAGTCACTAAACAAATGATCGTTAAACTATTAGACTACCTGTATCTATTTCACCCTCTTACTGTTAATATCAAAAGAACATGAATATGTATGAAGCAAATGACTTTTTTCAGAATGTAATAAGTGAAAAGTCTGTCGAAAACGGAGCCATTGTTATTCAACGCCATACCATTTAAACCAATGTTGCATTTTGAACAGCATATCACCATTAATTAGTTCAACTCTCTAATTTCATTCAAAAAGGCACACAGATATCATTTGTTGAATTAAACATACATTTTCATCAATAGAATTGTGACATATAGTTTCCAACCAAGAGATACATTTTTCCATTAATGTTAATGTATTATGAATACCAGTTTATTATTATGTACCTCTATTTATGATGTAAATAAACTGGTATTCATATATATATAGTGTACCAATGGAACTGTTTATAAATACCTGCTGTATTATATACTTAATATTTTGTAAAGCACATATTAAATCCTCTAATACTACAAGGGGTTTGAACTGCTTAAGTTAAAGACTGTCAGTCTGTATTTCAGATCCATTATCTAATTACAGGTAGTTGTCGACTTACCACAGATCATTTACTAACTGTTCGAAGTTACAACAGCACTGAAAAAAGTGATTTATGACCATTTTTCACACTTACAACTGTTGTAGCATTTCCAAGGTCACATGATTTACATTCAGATGGTTGACAACTGACTCAAATTTATGATGGTTGCAGTGTCCCAGGTTCATGTGATCTCCTTTTGCAACCTTCCGGCAAGCAGTCAATGGGAAAGCCAGATTCACTTAACAACCGTATGACTAACTTAACAACTGCAGGGATTCACTTAACAACTCTGGTAAGAAAGGTTGTAAAATGGGGCAAAATTCACTTAACAAATATCTCACTTTAGCAGCAGAAATTTTGGGCTCAATTGTGGTCGTAAGTCGAGGAGTACTTGAATTTTTTTTCTGATGTGAGTAGCTATTGTGAGAACGGAATGGTGACTTTTGATCCTGTTTCTTTTAGAAAGAGAATGTTCTTTATGCCAATGTAATAAGAGTCCTTCTGGAAGGAGCATAAAACATGCCTAAAGCTGGGTAAAAATGATGTAGGTTATGTAGTAAGACTTGATTTTCCCAGCTAAGACGAATAATTTGTCCTTACTACGGTTTCTTCGAAAGTATATACTGTAATCAGGCACCATGTTCATATTGAAATGACCCAGTGGTTGAGCACAGCATGCAAGGCAGGCAGGCAGGCAGGACTTTGTACCAACGTTCAGCAGTGAGCTCTACATTACACAAATCCTATCTTTGCTGTCTTGGAGCCAATTCATGTGACTGCTGTTTCTCTCCAAGGTGACTTTTGCTGTGAGATGGAGACTAATCTGGTTAATAAATCCAGCACACCATCACATCATTCACCACCATTCAGTACTGTATAGATTTTTTTTTTTACAATGAAGCAGAATGCAATAAGAGAGAGGAGTGAAATGCAGTGAAAGGCTAGCTTGGAGTCCAGTTTTCAGACTAGAAAGAAGTCCCTGCACAACCTGCTTTTATCTGCCAACTCGTTTCTGCTGGTGCCTTTAGCTGATTCCTTGAAAACCCCTAATTCTCATGAGTAATTATTCACTGGGTATTAGATTCAGCATCAGATTGCTTTTTATATCGGTCACGATGCAAATGCTCACTGTAGGTTAAATCTATCTTTACCTGGTCTGTCTTGGAATTGAATGTCACATTTTTGTCTCGCCACAGTGCTGCAGCACCTCTAGCTCATGCAGCAAAAATCTCCCACAGTTGATGTGTTCTTGGTTTCCTGTTTGTCTCATGTCTCTAGTAATTATAATGGTAAAACTTTATTGAAGCTGTTGTAGATAGAACAATCTGGTGTGACTAATGTTTGAGGTTTTTTTTTTTTTTAATGCTATATACTGAGGTTTCTCATGCTGCTGTTGCTGTACTTGTTCCTGGTTCTTTTATATAATTCAGATTGGGTAATATGTGTAGCATAAAATAGCTGACAGAAAGTATGGATCAACTTTTTTCATAACCACAATTATGTGTTCTTTCATTCTTTTTCTCAAACACAAAAACTCCAGTCCACTACTGCATTTCTTGAAATAGGTTGCCATTGAAATCCTTGTCAAGAGACTAATATTTACTCATTATATTTGCATTTTTTTTTAAAAGCTCAACAAAGAATCTAAAGACAACACAATTTTGCAAACAGATATCAGGGAGTTAAAAAGGTCTCTCTCTCTCTCTCTCTCTCTCTCTCTCTCACACACACACACACACACACAGCACAATTCCTATTTATTCCAGCCAGAGATGTACGTATACTGTATAATGAAGATTGACTTGTTATTTTTGTTGTAGTATTTCCTGGTACTGGTTTTTTTTTTTTTAATCCTGAAGAATGCAGAGTCTCTTTAGTAGTAGGATTTGCGGTGTAGAAGCCTGCAAATAAAACTGTGGTTCTCATAGTCAGTAAACATTATTCTTCTTTGGACTACAACTCTAGACTTTTGAGCAGGCATGTCAGCTTCTGTAATTCCAGTTGGCTTTTCTATCTCTCCTGTCTTTTATTACACTGGCTCTTGAGATCGACTGACTGAGTATTCAGATAAGATGGTACTGCAGCTTATATGGTGCTCTTGAAACTTAGAGTTTAGTCTGCAAATTTTGGAGTATGATGCAACATTTTCTATTTTTTTGGTGGGATTAAACACTCATAATACATTGCCCCTGCCCATCGTGATGATGAGAAAAAGTTTTTTAAAAAAGTGTAAAAAGTACTCCTATAGGAAAATTAAAATACTATGGCACAAGATGTAAGGAAACTGAACTGTAGGGCAGCTGGGAACTTTTAACAGGCTCACTGCTCCACTATACCACCTAGTACAGTGATGGCGAAACTTTTTGGCGTTGCGTGCCAAATGTCCAAGCGCGCAACCGTGATAGTACCCATAGTACAATGCGTACCTTCATTTTGCATGTGCGGAAGGCATCCCCTCCGTGCATGCACAACCCTGCACATGCACACATACACCCCCCCACTCTACACATGCAAGTGTTCCCTCCGCGCATGTGCCCCTCACTTCAGGACAACCAAGTACCGTCCCATTCCCTGGCGAGACAAAAGCAGCACCAGTCCCCTGGCAGGTGTATGGGGGGGGGCGAGAGCACTGCAGGCCTGGACTCTCCCCGCTGGGAATCGCCATTTCCCAGCTGGCGATAGCGCTCTTGGGGGCCCCATGCACCAACCAGGGAATCTCCAAATGCACAGCCCTGCCTGGCTTCCTCCATGCTGAGAGCCGGCGGCAGGGCTCTCCCCCCCATGCATCGGCTGGGGAAGCTACAAACATACAGCCTTGCCTGGGTTCCTACCTGCTGGGAGTGGCCATTCCCTAGCTAGCGGCAGGGCTCTTGCCCCCCCATGCACCGGCCAGGTATTGGGTTGCCCAGGCAAGGCTGCGCCTTCAGAGCTTCTCCCACCGGTGCATGGGGGCTGCTGCCGGCTGGGGAATAGCGATTTCCAGCAAGGAGGAGCCCAGGCAAGGCTGTGCATTTGGAGCTTCCCCTGCCGGTGCATGGAGAGCACGTGAGCTCTGCCACCAGCTGGGGAAAGGCGGTTCCCAGCAGGGAGGAATCCAGGCAAGGCTGCGCATTTGGAGCTTCCCCCGCCGGTGCATGGGGAGCCCAAGAGCGTTGCAGCCGGCTGGGGAATGGCAGTTCCTAGCAGGGAGAAACCCAGGCAAGGCTGCAGGTTCGGAGCTTCCCCCGCCGGTGCACAGGGAGCCTGAGAGTGCTGCAGCCGGCTGGGGAATGGCAGTTCCTAGCAGGGAGAAACCCAGGCCCATGCATTTTAAAACCAGCTGGCTGGTGCACCGGAACCCAGAAAAGCAATGGGCAATGACTCTGCATGCCAGGAGAAATGGCTCTGCATGCCACTTCCGGCATGCGTGCCATAGGTTCGCCATCACGTACCTAGTACCTACAATTTTTAGTTCCAAGATTCAGGGAGCTTGGGGTAATGAATTCTCTAGATACAATACAATGGGAGATCCTTGGTGCTTTCTGAGCTTGCTTGTTTTATTGCAGACGTTTCATTACCCAACCTAGGTAACATCATCAGTGCTAGCACTGATCTAGCACTGATGATGTTACCTAGTTTGGGTAATGAAACGTCTGCAACAAAACAAGCAGACTCAGAGAGAACCAAGGACCCTTCAGGTCAACCCTGAGCTATAGATAATCTCCTTTATTAGATATAATACCAGCATAACTAGTATCAATGAATGTTTGCAGTTTAATCCAATGCTTTGGTATCTTCAAAATGTACAGTTAGATCATTCGTATTGTGTAAAAGAGAATACATGCTAGGCATCAACAATATGCTGTGGCAGTTACCAAAGAATTTCAGATGCTGACATCAAATATAGTTTCTTCTTGAAAATGTCTTGTTTCTAGATCTGGGTCAGTGAAGCAATATAGTCTGTAGGCACAAGCCTCTCAGGTATCTGCCTTGATTATGGAACGTTCAAGGGAAATATAAGTGCTTGGTAAAATGGTTATGACCAGCTATCATTGTGATAGCTCTGCATCTCAGAATAATGAACAGAAATCCTAGATATACACATACTGTATTCAGAACATTGCATTGAATTGGAGCTAACCTTTGGGGTGAATGTTTCAATTTCCTGAGTTAGCTTCATTCTCATAAGGGAGTTGTCTTTATGAGGATTTTTGTAGCAGGGCATTGAAGTGGACGATTCCTGTGGCTGGTGGTGACATCTTGCAACAAGCTGTGGCTGTAGTTGGATGCCAGAGGAGTTTGGTTGGCTAGTTCATAGCAATCTTTTCACCCTGAAACATGCATAAAATAAACTTGTTGGTATCCAGAAATTCCAGAAGCAACTGTCTAGTAGTTTGTGTGTATATGTGCGTGAGTGTGTAAAATCAGTGTAAAATCAGTGTTGATTCCTGGCAACTGCCTGCAGTTTTCTTAGTGAGCTTTTTTCAGAAGTGGTTTGTTATTGTCTCATTCTTAGGCCTGAAGGAGAAGGAGTGACTGGCAAGATCTCCCAGCTGGCTTCATGCCTTAAGGCAGGACTAGAATTCAGTCTCCTGGTTTCTAGCTTAGTGCCATAACCACTGTATACCAAGCTAGCTCTCTGTCTAGTAGTTCCTAGACAGAAACTCCATGAGATGAAAATAGATGTCCATGAGAAATCAGCACATTGCAGAGGAGATTGTTAGGATAAAATAGAAAAACATCCGTATAATCCAATGGTCTGCAATTTATTCTTGAACCATTTTGGACTGGACTAGGGGATTTCGGTTTTTGAGAAGAACTAAATGAAAAGTGAGTGGAATCAGTGGATGTTATATGTTGTGCATCAGTGTGTACGTATATTATTTCTACTTGGTTACTCCTTTTACTTGGCTCCTTGGAATACTAAGTGCTGGTAGCAATAGTAGCTAGGGGTGAAAAATATTCTAGGCATCTGCTCAGTAAAGTCCTCAGAATTGAACTGTACCTAGGCTGGCAGTGAGACAGGAGTTTGTTTGGTTACCTGGGAAGTGTTTGATCCTGATACTTTTGTAATAAACATTTATTCAATCCTGGTGTCTGTAAAAGTTGCCAAAACTTTATCTTAAAAAAGACTTATTTTAACCTTGATCAAATAAATCAACTTTACATTACGTCCTTTACTTCTGACAGATTTATTTATTTATAAAAACTTTTTATGCCATCTGTCTTACCTCAAGGCAACTCTGGATAGTTTACAATCTTAGTCTTTAATTCTTTCAAAGATTAGTGTATGATTTGATTTCTTTTCAATTCTTTTTTACACAGTTGAACAAGGCTGCTTTGTACATCTAATAAGAAATCATTTTCCAAGTCATTCTCTTGATTTGTCATTTGTATTTCCCCTTTTATTTTTAAAAATTCAGTCAGTACCTTTTGTACATTCTTTTGTACAACTCATTTTCTTGTTCATTATTTGTAGTTCCATTTTCAGTGCTTTGTCTTGTCAAACAAAATATGCACTCCATCTGTCATTTCCTCATTAATGATTTTTGGACATAATCTATCCATATAACCAGAAATCACTACTGACACTATTGACATTGTAGCTATTAATTTTTGCCTTCATTCTTCAAAATCAGCTTTAATATTTCCAATGATATGATATTTTGTTAACTGAAATCAAAAACAGGCTTGTATTTCTTCTTCTTCTACTACATTAGAATCTTTAGTCTTCTCTTGTGTCCAGTTTCTAAAATCATAACATTGTTTATTTTTGTTATCAGCCAAGATAATCAAAATAATTGTAAGATTGTAAGCTGCTCAGAGTCATGTGACAGTAATATGGGCAGCGAATAAGTTAAAAAAACGAACAAATAAATATGGTTTCCATGAGAAGCCATTTTTTATAGTTAATTCCAAAATCGTATACGAAAAATCAATATTTCAAATTTAAGTTGACCTTTAATCTGTTCGTAACTTTCTTATATCATAATCTTATTTAGACTATGGCTGTTTATTTTGAATTCTTTAAATTCTTAATTTTTCTTTTGTTCAGAGTTGAAGCTCAAGTCACCTGGAAACTTTTCGAAATTGTTCTGAAGGACTCTACTACTCTTAAAGATGGTTATGTCAGCCTAGTCCAAGAATGACATAAAACAATCAGTACTTTCAGTACTTTATTTGCATACACCATATAGACAGAATCTTGCCAGATTAAACATATCCTACTCTAAACTAATGGATAGAGTCTGAGAGAATCTAAGAAGCAATAATCCTAAATCTCTTCCTCTTCCCATGTTCCAGATTGTATTGTCTCTTGACTTATTCCTCTCCTTGGAATGTGAACCTTCCTCTTGCAAACTGCGGTGTTACTGTATTCTACCATACCACCTTCCCCTTCATAGACCCATGCATCCCAAGTTTATTTACTTATTTTAATTATTTACATTCACCATTATTATTTATTTAATAATTCAAGGTAATGAACAGACACAATCATCTTGTCTTCTCCTATTTTCTCCACAACAAACAACCCTGTGAGATGTTGGGGTTGGGTTGAAAAAGTGTGGCCCAAAATTACCCAGCCAGCTTCTCCATAGTGGGTGGAGCTAGCATCCATGCATGGGAAGTCCTCTGTCCTGACGACCAATAGGACTGAGTCATTT
>JANHFT010001573.1:55759-79243 GCA_032467955.1 Pseudoxenodon macrops
TCTGGTGGCATAAGGTATTCTGTTGCGAGCAGAGGAGTGGAGGACTCTTCTCGTGAAATATCTCTGGACTCGTTCGATTGTGTTAATGTCTGATATGCAGTGAAGGTTCCAGACAGATGAGCTGTCTTTTCTTTTCTCCTTTTTCTTTTCTTTCTTTTCTGTCTGTACTTTTCTCCTCTTGCTTCTTTAATTCCAGCTGTGGTTTGGAAGCCGCATTTCTTTTCTCTGTGTGCATGTGAGAAACTTACATTTATTCTAGTTGATCTGAATCCTGACTGGTTTTTACCCTGGCTATGGTAACATGCTCAGGAATTCAAAAAATTGTTTAACTACTTTAAACCAAGAAAAGTGCCAGGTTATGACTGTAGAAATTATCTTTACCACCTTTGTTGGACTCTGATTGTAGCCTGTCTGTTGTGTTTCATAAATCATTTGTGATGGTGCATAGAACTGGGAGCAGTCATAATAGTCCCTATTTATAAAAAGCGGGGAAAGAACCTAGCAGCAAATATTACCCTATCGGTCCACTATACATTGCTGGCAAACTATATGCCAAACAAATAGTTTAAGTATAAAACTATTAGATTGGCTGGGAGCTGAACAAATCTTTGCAGAGGAAAAGGCCAGCTTTAGAGCTGACTGCCTTTTCTTTGATCATGCCTTTATTTGAAAGTATCTGGCAGAAACTACATGGGTGAAGCCAGCTCTGCCCTATGTGCAGTTTTTATTAATTTTAGGTTCACCCTCAACTGAATAGAGCTATGCTGTGGGATAAACTCATTAATTCCACAAGAAACCAATGTCTATCATTGTTCCTATTTACTGTAAGGTTCATAAACCTTAAAGATTCCTATTCACAAGGCTGCCTAGCTAAAGCAATCACCCTGGTGAGTCAGATAGGATTGTATCTTGGCACCACCATTATTGAACCTTCTGATTGCCTGTTACTGCTGATTTTCCCATTAGCTCATGTGCTTTCATATGCTGATGATATAGTTCTTGTCTCAAGTTTCTAGTGGGCTATTGGGCTAAAAGTTGTTGTATGCCGTAAGGATAAAGCAATTCACTATGCAAAGACAAAGATATCTGTACTTGCTAAACATCTTAGAATTTTCATGTGGTAACTAAATGCCCATATAATAATTGAGGGTTAACATTTTTAAATATCTAGGGAATAGTCTTTCAGATCTCTGCTGGAAAAAGTGCTCACCTGGATTATGTATTCAGGATACACCTCAATCCCCCCCCCAATTAGGTTTGGAAATTGGTACCTCTAGACAGATCTATGTTAATTGAAATACCTTTTCCAACTAACAAACTTCATTAAAAGAATAGCTTTTGAGAATCTATGCCTTTTAATAAAATGTGTTAATTGGAAAAGGTGCTAACAGGTTCCTGGATTTTTTTTCTGATCAATCAATGAAAGCCTTGTTTATCCCTGGTATATAAAGATATTTTAGTCCAAGTACAATATTTAGTTGTTAATTCAAATCTAGAAATTGTGCTATCAACATTTTAAAGAAACATCTTCCTAGTCCCATGCAATCCTTCATATGATTTTTGTTGCAAAGCTGGAGGAATGAAGACGACTACAAGGTTTGGAAAATTTCTTTGTTTATGAGTTAAAGTTAAGATTTTTTAACCCTTTGCCACTAGTACATAATTTGAATCCTAGATGGAAGAAATATCTACTGGAAAACCTGCATTTTATAAGTTGTCTCAGGAAGCGCTACTGTCATGGGCAAAGAGAGTATAGATAGCATCTATTTTGGACATGGAAAGACAAGTAGATCAAGTTCACCTGCCCAGAGACAAATTTTTGTGTAGTTGTTTCTCCTGATTAGATCTGCAAGATATTTCACTGAGTTTCGAAACTGAGAAATACTTTAACATTTGTTCTGTCCAATGTCTTTACATTAACTGTTTTAGAAGGCAAATACAAGAAAATACATTATGCTATGTCTTCTTGCCCATGTGGCATAGAAGCTGTAGAATCCACTGCACAAATTATATTGTGGATTTTCATAGAGGCTTTAACCCCTGTTCTATAAATCGCCATATGATAAAATATCCATGGCACCATTTGATTATGTGTCATCAAGTTGTTATCAACGTCTAACAACCACATAATTGATTTTGTCCATGACAATCAGTTCCTAATTTTGTTCTTCAGATCTTCCAATAGTGCACTCATTCCCACAGTAACTGAGTTCATCTACATGGTTCTTGATGATCTTCTTCTCTTTACTTCCACCTTTCCCAGCATTAGAGTCTTCTCATGAAAACCTAGACTTTAGGTCTTCACATAATATATCTGAAGTAGGATAATTTGACCTGGTTGTTTGTGCCTCAAGTGAGAATTCTGGGTTGATTGTTCAGTGATACATTTGTTTGCTTTCATGGTTGTCCATTGTATTCTTGGGGGTCTTTTCCAGCACCGATGTTCAAAAGCAACAATATTCTTCAAATGTGTCTTCAAAGTCCAACTTTTACTTCCATAGACTGTCAAAGGGAATATCATGGTTTGCACAAGTCTGATCTTTGTAGCATATCACAGCATTTGAACCAAGAACATATCAACCTCTTTTATATACAAATTCTTTTATTTGACCAATTAGAGTCCATCTCTGCATATCACTACATTTTGCTATAATGCTTCCAAAACTAGGTGGAGTTGATATCAATAGTTCTTATATTTTAGAGTGTTATCAGGAAAGATTTCATTGCAGCCATGTGATATACCTCCATGCACTTATTTCAACCATGATTTATCCTGTTAAATTACTTTTCTGGGTTTGCATGACCCATTGAACTGTATATTTACTACGAGATTTTCCCAATATGCTTGGCTGAAATACAATTAGCCAGTAAAATTCAGAGTCATGCAAACACAACCATTTTTCATTCCTCCAATAATATGGTCCTTGAGATTGTAAATTTAGAGAAAATAATTGGAAGTATCCTACGTTAGATTGGATTTGGCATGCTAGATTCTTTCAAATTTATATAACAGAGATTTATTTTTGAGATACACAAGATAAACAAACTTGCAGGGAAATTTTGCAGTCTGTGAATATTTTTATTGACTCACCTAACATTTCTATGAACCAGATCTCATCTCTCAGCCCCTGTATTATACCAGTTGAGTGGAGCTCTACTGCAACTAAGTTCTGATCCCTAAGTGAGACTAAACTGAGAAGGTCTTTAAGTGGTCAGATTGGGTGGCCTGGAAATATTTGGTTTAAAACACAAGGCCAATATATTTTTTCCCTCTATGTTTATAAACCTACAGATAAACAACAAGAAAGGAGAGTAACCACAAGCTTTAATTGTTGTATTTTTTTTTACCCCAAAGTTTTCCTTCGTCTTGCTGGGTCACAATCAATCAAGGCAGGATCAGAAGTGAGAAAGCACAAAGGATCTTGTGAGCATCAGTTGAAACCCGTTTCCATGTGAAGACAGGCTTAGAAAAGTTTTTTCCAAAGAGAGCCTTGTCATTAGTTGTTTAAACATGCATAAGTAAACAATTTATGTGAACAAATTGGCCAAAGGAGAGACATCTAGCTGTTTCTTCTCTTCAAAGATCTTATCAGTGTAACCTGGCTCAAGGACAGGAGTAGCAATATTTCTTAAACTCAAGTCCAATGTAAGATATTTTGGCTGGTCAACTAAGGACTCAACGCAAAAATGAAAAGACAGAAATAAAGAAATAAAAATGCAACCATGTTAAAAACCGCTCTCCCTCTATTTCTTACTCTGAGCTTTGTTTTTTAATATTCATAAGCTGGAAATGCCCTAAGGAAGTCAAATAAATGGACTAAGAAAACATTTTAATATATGCCAGAGTTGTATGAAATATCTGATCTAAATAAATCTTTGGGACAGCTTCGTTGGCTCCGTAGGCAGCCAAACCATTACCGATTAGCCATATGGAGTTCACTTCTCAGAAGAGCCCCACAAGGTTGAGCTGTTAATTGACCTAAATACAAGAACTCGAGCTCAGCAACTTTATATATTATGGCTTGAAGCCCTGTATTGGTTACACGCCTTACACTCAGTGGTAAGGCACTGCATAGTTTAAAAAAAAAGAAAATAAAAATAAACCTCAGGATAAATAAATTGAACACATTGGCTGAATTTGAGCTCTTGGATTTCACCGTCTTCCACTGAGGTTCTCTTTGAATGGCCCTTTTTGTTAGTTGAGAATGAGGACCATTTTCTGCTGCTGCTGCTGCTGCTCATGATGCCGATTTGAAAGATTAAAAACTAAAATGCTTTTATAAATTTAAACTGTATTTTTTTCAGAGTTTTATATTCTGCTTTCTTCCAGGAGTTTAAAGTGGTATATATTGTACTTTGTTCTCCTAGTTTTGTTTTCTCTTCACAACAATAAACAATTGTGGACTGGGCTGAGAGAACATGTGTTGAAACTGAGTTTTGTAGTGGACAATATAAGTTCTTTCCTGTTTTCTTCTCCACCTCTCCCTGCCTCGATCCCAAAGTTGTGAAGGCTGTGTTAATAGCTGGAACAGATTTGTGTTCCATAGTGATAGTGGAAGTCAATGTGGGTGACAAAAGAGGAACACTGTGTTGAATGCCTCCAGAAATGCCAGCAACTGGCCACAATCCTTTTCTTTCCCAGACAAAGATTGAAAGTCTGTGAGATTCTTAAGTTCATGTAGCAGTAAAGAATGATAGCAACTGACACTTGGCAGAGAATACTACAATGCCAGCCAGTCAAATCTAAAGGTTGCCTGAATTAGCACAAGGTTGGCTGAGAGAGACTGAGGGGTTTCCTGCACTGTTCACACTGAGGAACAGCTAAGACCAAGTCCAACCAACAGCTTTACACAGTTCTAAGCTCCTCAAATCTGCTTACAAAGGAGAAACTGAAAAGAGAGAAGGGAGTTTGTGAAAACTCATGCCTATGGATACACATCTTTAGAATTTGACCCAGAGCACATATAGGCATATAGGTAAATATTAAAGGCATAGGGATATTGTAAGGGTTAATTTAAGTGGTATAATTTTTGTTTAAATAAATTGCTGTTTTTGATAATGAAAGCTTTATTGCAAATAAAGGTAAAAGGGTAAAGGAGTCCCTGCAGATTTTACTCTGCCAATAGTTGCTGACTACAGGGGGCGGTGCTCATCTCTGTTTCAAGGCCATTGAACCATCATTGAAGACATTTCTGTGGTCATGTGGCCAATATGATGTCACAGAGTGCTGCTACCCTCCCACTGGAAGTGGTACCTATTTATTTACTCGCATTTGCATGCTTTCAAATTACTAAGTTGGCAGGAGCTGAGACAAGGACAGGAGCTCACCCCATCATGTGGCACTCAGGTCTCAAACCTGGGCTCTTGGCTTTTCAGCAGACAAGCCCAAAATCTTAACTGCTGAGCCACTGAGCTGCCTCTCACTGGAAGTAAGGGAAGAAAAAAAAGCAAAATTTTTGTGGGCTACCATTTTCCCCAAAGAACTCATCAACAGAATGATGGCCCCTAAGTCAGCTCGTGGGTTTCTATGGCTGTGGATAAATTAGAATATACTTATTACTTAAGGATGCATGGAATCCCTCTGGATGCCAGCATTCCTAGGAATTTATTTGCTATTGCCCCTTCTGCCCCGAGGCGGTCATTTGCCTGTCTCCTGCTTCAGGATCTTGGATCTGGTCCAGTCTTACTTGCACCACTGCTTCTACTTAAAGGCCAATCTTAAGTGTGCTAATTCCTAAGAGAGGCTGGGAACTGACATATAAGTTATATCCACTCAGTCCATGTAGATCCAAAGTGCCTCTATTTTGGATAGCCACAAAGGCCGAATTGGACATACGCTAAATGGATATTATGAGGTTTTCTTTATGAAAATATAGTCTATTGGAAAGAAAATGCTGAGACCACAGCATACTGTTACCAGAATAAAGATTGCCTCATTGTGAGTTATGTTTGTGCAAGTGAAATGGGAGGTTTTTAAAAGATGCAGTGAAAAATTAAAGGTAAGTCTGTCCACCCAACCCTCATGCACTGCTTCTGTGCTTTTAAATTAATGGGGGGGGGCACTATCAATTTATACTAAATTACAGATATATAATGTTTTCCAATTCTGGAAAATAGTAAAGTTGATTATGGAAATATGAATTATGTCACCACTAATGAAAAGTGATAGAATAAAGCATGCTGTAAGATGGAGTTGGGAAACCAATGACTAAAAAATAATAATTGAATTACAATTATCATTTTCCATTGCAAACAATCTTGGCTGGGATTGCTGGGATTTGTAGTTCTGCAACTTCTAAAGGGCCATAGGATCTCTAACTTGGAACACTACACCAAAATCCACATTATGTATACTAAAGATCCACTAATATTCATAACAAACAATAGCCCTGTGAGGTAGGTTGGCCTGAAGGACAATGGTTGGCCAAAGTACACTATACTATACTGGTTTTCATTTTCATTAGGTTTGGAATTTGCCTTACATTAGACAACCTTTTAATCTATCTAACTGAATATATGTATTTTCTTTACAAAGTTTGAACGGCCCCAATAGGTTATAATAAGCCTATAAAACTTTATTAGGATCACTTTGGTACCTGTGTATATCAAGCCTGCCAAATTAAACACACAATCTGCTTCTCTTTTAACTATGGAAATCAGATTTATAGTTTTTGGAAAATATTTTTTTAAGGAATTAAGAAATTAAATTTGCGTGGTCATTATCATTATGTACTATTTTGTTCAAGAAGCACAATATAGTTTGACCACTGATCATAAATCTGAACAGGCCATGTAGATTATGAGTACCTGCAAACAGCAGGCCGTTTGGATTAAGTTCTACTTTCATCAATAAATAACTCAGAGTTCTTTTCGTCCTTTGCTGAAGATCTTCTTCTCAGACAAGAGAAAAGAATTAGTAGTTTGACCTTTAGAAATGATTTGAAGCCAGGTCTTTTTTTTTTTTAATTACTGTTGGCTTGAATTTGGAAGTCCAGATGTTTGGGCACGGTTTCTATAGGATCTTGTCTAAAGCAGAGATTGAAAGCACCTGGGTAAGACTATATTTCTATAAGAGTAAATAGCAAAACTGGTCCATTATTTGTGATTTAATCCTTATGTGCTCTCCTGAGGAAGATATTCAATCTGTAGGAACTTTTGTTCCCTCTCTGCCTGACTAACTATATTGCTCTTCTCTCTGGTGCTTAGATAGGTCAACAGTTTTCCATAGAATGAATGAATGAATACTAGGAATTTAATGAATATAGAACATATATAGTTGCAATCATTCCTCATATGTCTAAAAATTCTAACAACCTGGGCATTAGATTATATGGAAGGAGATTCAAATTTGAGGTTTATTTATTTCATTTTAGGGTTTTGTCAGTGGTCCAGCTCTGCTTTTTAGAACCAAGCAAAACAAACATGGAAGAAGTGGATGTGTGGGAAGCAGAGTTATACAAATTAATGTTTCTCACACATATGCCCAGAGGAGAGTAACAGAAGTAGGCTTTCTTTATAGGAGGAAGAATGAATACTAAATTGCTTCATTTCGGATACTTCCATGATAGGACAGTATCATGCCTACACAAACTCCTATTAATTAATATAGGTTCTTTCTTCACGCCTTCATCTGGAATGAAAGAATGACAAAGGATAGGTTTGTATGGGGATTAGAATATGTTGTTAAGCTTTTATTTAAATTTAGATTTTAAAAAAATATACAGATCCTTGAACATTTATGTATCTCCATCAATATTTACATAATATATTTGAGGGTCTCAACTTCTCAGAGTTGTTGCAGTTATTATATTTATTAGACAAAATAATGAAAAACTAGACTACAACCAGTGTTACTCCTTGATGAGGACTTTCAGCTGTTAGTTAATGTCTAAATTTAGTTAAAATGTGCAGAAAATTAATATACTGATTAAATTTATAATAGAATAAGTATTGTTTTGACTTTTTGACTTTACTAAGAAGTAGTGATATTTATGAAGAGGTGATTTATCAGTTGTACTCTAGTAAAACAAGTGTGGGAGAAACTTAGCATAGATAGATCATTACACAAGCATTTTAAATCTAGTCCAGCCATGTAGTCAAATTAAATAACAGAATGATTAGAAAAAAATCAGCACGTTCCTTTTAATACTTCTATATCTCTTATTACTGAAGGAACTATGCAATTTAGTGAAATAAAGGTGTAGGAGGAAGAAGTCCATGCTAGTATTTTTTGTTCCCTATTGCTTAAAACAGAAAATAGCAGCAAAAACAACTAGAGTTTATTTAACAGAGAACATATTTATTTAACTGGAACATAAATGAGAGATTATATTAGCTGCATATCAGTAAATATGGGAAAGATTCTTCTATTAAGATCCCACAGAATTTTTCTAGCTAGTATGGAACAGTATTAATCTAGAAGAGCCATAGATCTGATTCATTAAAGGCAACTCACTGCCTAGTTACTGTAAGAAGAATACAATATAAGAAAAATCTTGTAACAGCACTATGGGATGAAAGTTACTAATTTCTTAGGTTCCATATACCTATTCCTGGGCTGAAACCTCCATAGGTTACATAGTGAATTGGTGCAAATCACATGTATTACAGTACAATCTCTTTGCATGACCATTGCAAATTTCATAATTTACATCATTTAGTGATGATAAACATGATGCTATTTAAGTGAGTGCCTCTAATGCTGTAGATCAGGGGTGTTCAAACTGGCAGCCCACCGGCCGGATGCATCACATGCAGGCCACGCCTGCTTCAGCTCCGCAAAGGGGAAAAACATTGTGAAATGTCATGTGATGGCAATGTGGCGCCATGAGTTTGACACCTGTGCTGTAGATCAATATCTCTAATGACTCAATAAGATATCTCAGGAGACCAACCCTACATACATAAGGCTTCATGCATATTCATTTTTGAAGCAGATTAGCAGATCAGAAACAGTATAAGCATCAATGCTTTTTTTTTTTTTTGCACATTTTTCAAGAAAAATCTGTCCCTACTATCACTCATTGCATTTGGTGGCTATAACACCTGCCCTAATGGATCCAGTTTCCTGCGTACTTAGTAAAGGGGAAGGGTGCCAGTTTGCACTACAGAAAGATTTAAAAGCCTGACCCAATTTGATGTGTTTAAGGATATTCTATTCTACACTGTTTGTTAATGACTACGTATAAAATGTTGATACCGCCATCATTCACTACATTTGAAGAAAGGGACAGTTTATGAATCTCTTAAATCAGAGGAGGAAGGAGAAAAGCAATGTTTCAAATTGGAGAAAAGACAGTGTGGAGGACAAGGGAACAGCACTGCCAACTTCCCTTAAAGTTATTTTTACTAAGTTAATTAAATGCAAGTCTTCCTATGACCTAAGCGAGATCTACTTCTCGCCACAAATAAATAGCAAAATAAGGAAAGGAATTCGTCAGAAAGAGGATCTGCTTAAGAAAGCTGAACACTTGCCATCTCATTCATTTTCACAGCTGTACTGAACTGATGAAAAGTGGGATTGGGAAAAGGAACTTCACCTCGGCATTTTATGAAGCAATCCACTCTTCTTGGTTGCTGCTGAGTTGCATTTATTTAAGGGGGCAAGAAAGGGACATGAAGAAAGCTTCACAGAACGGAATGAAAGTTGTGTACCAGCTCTGTCTGCTAGACTGAGTGTTGTTTTAATTTAAATCCATTAAAAGAACATAGTTTCTCAGCTTGGATCCTTTCTAGTAAGTTTCTTCCCTGTGCTTATTTGTCTTTGAATTGTGATTAACAAGGGAAAGTTCAGTATATTTTTTACAAAACCCTTTTCCCGTTTTGGGTGTAAGTAGTAGCCTCACTATTTTTGGCTTTGAAATTTTTAAACCAGATGGTACCAATTATCTTCCTAAGCTTGTTCGTGGTACACTGCCATTTAGGTGGAAATTTCCAAATCCTCTGAAAATTAACACCTCGTTAACACCTGAAAAAATATCACCCATCTAAATGGAATAATATAACATAGCATCCAGTTAATTCCTTCCATAGCAGAACTTTTTGTTTCAGCAGAACGTGAGGGGATTCTGCCTTTCCTGAAATCTTGTCTTATTCTCCAAACATGGCCCTCAGGATTGTGAGGATGAGGTTGATCTGGTACCATTCTTGAGGCTGGAAGCTAAAGAGCAGGTCAGATGGTCTCCTCCTCTGTGACCAGAGGGGGTAAAATTGTTACTGATTGGCCAACTATTCTTTATCAAGTGATATTGCATTTTTGGGAGCCCCCTACATGCTCTTCCATTCACATCAGGAATGATTCATACTGATTGAGAACTGATGGAGCTTAGCTATATTGTGGACATGGATAAAACATTGGGTTGTTTTTCTTAGTGGATGAAACTACAAGTGGATGGGAAATTAATGGGCTGGAGAATTAATTTGAAGAAACTTCTCTTGTTCCATTAATTTTCCCATGTATTTCTAGACTCATCCACAAAGAAAAACAACTCAGTTTTACCACTGACATGGATGAAACACTATCTTAATATGCTGTTGTTGTTTCCCACCTGGATTCTTAACTCAAAGGAGTCTCTATGTTTGAGAGACAAAGAGAAATTTTCCCATTCTCTCTTGTGCTTCTCTTCCTAAAAATGTAGTTTAAACTACAGGTGAAGTTTTTCTGTCATGTATTTCTTAATAATTCTCATTGTTACTTCAAATTTAACGAGTATCTGCCAGCCCTAATTGACATTTGGTTTAAGTCACGGGTGAAATCCAGCAGGTTCTGGAGAACTGGTAGCGGAAATTTTGAGTAGTTCGGAAAACTGGCAAATACTACCTCTGGCTGGCCCTAGAGTGGGGTGGGAATGGGGATTTTGCAATATCCTTTCCCCAGGAGTGGGGAGGGAATTGGGATTTCACAGTACCCTCCCCTGCCATGCCACCAAGCCACGGCCACCAAGCCACATAACCGGTAGTAAAAAAAATTGGATTTTATCACTGGTTTAAGTTCATACTACGGTATGTCCATAGTATTTTAGGAATTTTCCTTTTTAATGGGACATTCTGCTACTTGAGTTACTTGTTATTCTTTTAGCATTTTTCCAAGAGACTGGAGCCTCAATGGGAGTGTGACATCCTGGAGATGGTGCATTAGACATGACCCCACTTCCTCCCTGTACACACTTGCTCGCTTCTACTCCAGCTTGGTCAATTTAATTTAACTGAAATTTAAATTTATCACCCTCCTGTATAATTTTAATCTTTTCCTTGGTATTTTTATTGAATGTTTTAATGCTATCTAGAGTTGCCTTTTGTGAAATGGGTGGCATATACATTTAATAATATATAATTTTTGCTTATGCTCAGGAGCACTTCTTCTCACAAGAGTTCCTTCTGAATCCAAATGCCACCTGCACATTTTATGATACTCTCCCCTCATGAACTAAAATAGCTAGCCTTGTTTTTCTTTGCTCTGAAAAACATATTTAGCTTTGCAAAGTGAAATTTGCTACCAAACTAAAATAACTTCCTACCACCTGAATGGGGATTTTGCATTTTGAGGGTTTCCTTCTTGCCAACCACTGTAAAGCTACACTGTTTGGCTTGTTAATATTTTGCCTGGTGCAAAAAAAATTATTTTCTCTTTGCTAATGTAAAGGTATCATTTTTCTCTTTATTTATGCTTTTTGCTTAGCCAAAAACCTGCACATTTTACCCAGGACAAGAACTGCCAATCTTCATGTTTTTAGAAATTTATCCCATTAGACTAGGTGTAATGAGATACCTTAAATGTGTAGCAGATGATTTATTCAATGTGTCTGTAATCTGTTTTTGAGATTGAATCTGTGCCATTAAGTAACATGGGTTCAGGACTTGACAGGTGGGAAACACTCTGTTTCTTCCGTCCTCTGATGCTTTTGTATCACCTGTATAGTACTTGGGAGAAGATGAAAATCTGAATTCTTTTGACAATGAACAACAATCTTTTCCAATATTTTTAAACGTTCTTCCTCTCTCTATATGCGTAAATTTTACAAAATTAAATTTTATGGAAAGAAAATATTAATTTCACCCCTTCATAAATAGACATCTGGATCCAGAATAGGCTATATTTTATTTAATTCTGGTTTTTTAAAAAGTCACACTGGCAGATTACAAACGATATCCCCAAGGAAACTATTCAGTGAAAGAAATGATAATAAAAATGGTTGCTTAAATTGTGTAAAGATGTTGTGTCTGTATTTTACTACTTTTCTTTTTCTCACTTCAAATAAAAGTTTTTTATTTGCTTGTGGTAGGCCCAGCAGTAGAAGAAAACCTATATTTGTGTAGCCATATAATGAACTTACATATTATTTCCTGTCACCATAGTATAAGTCTTTCCGAGACCAAACAAGATATGCTTACTACTAATAAATCAGAATGTTCTGCTTTTAGGGTTTACTAAATGCGGATGCATAAATCAAGACCAGGCCTAGAAAACCTATGTCTGATTGATTAATCACTTTTTTCTCTGCCAAGCCAAGAAAAGTGATAAAGTCATGAAATGTGCACTGAGAAACTAATGTGTTCAGTATGTCTGTACTTTCAATTTCTATGTAGATAGACAGAGGACTTATACTATAACCAAAATTATAATACCCAGAGTTTCCTTAGTGAAAAGCGAGATTCAAGACTGTCAGTGTTCCCTTTGCTTTCAGATTTCACTTTCTATTGATATTAGCAAAATAAGTTGTCATTAAAATTAACATCAGATGAAAGATGATCATCACTGAAAATGCAAAAACGTACCTATTGTAGAATTCAATATCTTCTACCTTAGAGCAATTTAGAGGACTTCTTAGTAAATTTATTTTGGAGTTTATGCTAATAATTTTCTAATGGTATTTCTGGAACTCTGAATTTATTGTAAGCTATTGGTCAGTAGATAATTCTTATTGTAGTTAAATTTCTTTGTGTGTCATTCCTAGGAAACATTACTTGAAAATATTAATAATTTTGGACTTCCAGGTGAGTCATGACTGACTGGAGAGGTTTCTGAAGAGCAGAGACAATGACTATTGTGAAGAATGAAGGATTGGCAAGTAGACTAATATTTCAAAATCTCTCTGGAGAAGGGAGAGAACTGGATATTGTCCACAAGTGCTCTGAATTGCAGCTCCTTGTGAAGAGCCTGCAAGTTTGACCAGAGGGAGTCAGAAGTCAATGTCTTTTTTTTCTTTTTCCCTTTTTGTATTTTATATTATAAACAAATAAAAATATGGATATCTATTTATCTGTCTTTCTGTCTATCATGCATGCATAGATCTATCTATCTATCTATCTATCTATCTATCTATCTATCTATCTATCTATCTATCTATCTATCTATCTATCATCTATCATCTATCTATATCTATCTATCATCTTATAGTCACACATTTTACCAAAGGCAACTCTGGGCTATGCACAACAGTCATATGTACCGGGGCATTTGGAACACATGTGGGTAATCTCGCATCTTCTCTTTATGTGGAGAGTTTCCAAAGAACCCATTCACTTGCCAGTTCTTCTGTTTTGCTACAGTTATTGGCTCCACTTTCACAGAAATGTCTTTAGTTTGCCATGGTTCCCCCAGAAGTCTGGTTAATAGCTGTCTTCCCATGCTAAAGTCTTTTCCTAATGCCTTGAGGCTGTCAGCATCTGAGTGCTTGCTAGGGAACATGAACCCAAGTCCAAATGGTTTTGGTTTTTGGACCACTTGATTCAGAGGAATTTCAACCTTTGCTCCAAAAAGTGGTTGCACTGTCCTACTGAGGACTGTAGGACCTGGAGCCCATTCAGATCAGGGAGCAGCACAGGTTTTGCACAGGTTCAGTTTCTCTGCCTTTCCTGACTTGGGTGGGGTGGGGAGCTTATGGGTAGACTATTGCAATGCTTTCCACATGGAGCTGTCACCTGCAGCTGGGTCCAAAATGCAGTGGTAAGAGTTGTGGAACCTTCCTGGATGACTGGGTAATTTGAACCAGTTATTATTGCCCAATATGGACCTGGAAATAACATTGGAGGAGGAAGTCTTGCACTCTGAATGAAAGTGAAATAGAAATCTAAGAAATTAAGTGAATTAAAAGAACGAATGACTGGCTCTATGAATGATTCTGTATCATCAGGAGCATGGAGTATGAAATCTTCTGGTCCATTTGTTGCCTTGCTAATTTCTAGATCTGATAAAATGTCCACAAAAATAAACACAATATATAATTTATGATATAAGATACAATGCAACTTACTAAACTCAGTAGAATTTTATTCGGATAAAGCCTACAATATGGTTCAGGCCTTAGTGTGTAGAATTGGCTTAGCTTTAGACAGTTCCTGTTTTAATCATGGTTCCTCTTTGTATTACAACATATTTCAAGCATTTTGTTTAGTAGAAATTATATAGTCCTCAGCTGATTTGTTTGTATTAAGGTTTTATAGTAAATCAAGTTATTTTTCAAAGGACTTGCTGTCAAAGCTGTTTTAAGTACGAAAACCTATTTATAGCCACATTTTTTTCTTTAGAAAATATCAATATTTATCATCTCTGCAGCTTATTTTCTGCTTGCAGTTAGATTTGAGGGCACCTAGTGGGGGATCCATTCAGAATTTTCATTTTGGCTGGTTTGCATCATTACTTATACATATTTAAACTGTTAAGGGCTTTGTCTATATCAGTTGCAAACTCCTTTCCCTTTTCCCTTTTATGAGTTTGTCTGAGATGCCCCGGCCAGCTGCTTGCTTTTATCTATGCATACTTAATTTTGCATTATTACTGGTGTCATTGGAACTCTTACCGAAGCATCTTGCTTCATTTGGTCCCACGTCCAGTAGCAAGCATGTTAATTAATTTGGATCCTATATTTAGATGCTCAGACTAAGAAAAGGTCACTGTTCTGCTAGTAGAATTTGCTACAGAATAATGCTGGGATATATATTTTTCCTTCTTGCTTTTTTTCTTGGAGCCATCGTTCAAAGCAACTTTTAGAAAAGTTCCATCATGGTCCACAATATATACACTGAATGTTTGGTATTCAAGAAAATAAAACCGGATAAAAGCCTATCTAAGAATTTAAAAAACTTTGGCTGAGGAGGGATCATTCAGTATGGTAAATTCTTCATGTACTTCCATGGAAATGTATAGTAAAGCTTGTAAATATATCAATATTTCCATTTTCTCCATTACTTTTGCCCAGGTTTGGAAAGATTGTCAGTTTTATTGCATGTTCAAGGTCAGAGTCTGTCAGAAGATATAGTGTGATCCTCACAGAGATATTCTTCAGTGAAATAATGCAGTGAAACTCATACACAAAAACAACAGAAAAACTTTTAAAACAGTAAAAACATCAGCTAAAAACTCCTTAATCAAGCAGACCAAACACAGATTGGGTTCTACACCTAAGGGGAGAACCAAAGTTATTAAAGCCTTATGAAAGACCTATACTTTTGGGTCAACCTGAAGCTTGAGGGAGGAGCCCATACTATAGGGCAGATGCTATGATAGAGCATAGCTCCTGGGTCTCACAGGATAATGTTGTTTCATAGAAGGGCTACTTTAGGAGAGACCTAGGTATTTTATAGCCTCCGGGTGACATCTGGCACTTTGGATGTCCCTATCCAGCCCATGTGAGGTCAATCGGAAGTTAGAATGGAAATACGTATACACCAATGCGCCATGCATACAATACAACTGCATTGCTTTTATTTTTAAAGGGACTGATTTCCCCCCCCCCCCCAGTTTACGTATGTGCATCTGTGCCTGCACATTTTCACAGCCCTATTAGTTTAGCCCTTCACAAAAGTCCCAGTTTCTTATGTGGCCCCTTGGGAAAATTAATTGCCCGCTCTTGCTTTAGGAACTAATAAGTCAACACAAGCACTTCCTTATAAATAAATTGTGAGATAGTTATTTTTTCCATAGGGATATCTGTAGCAGTTTCTGAAGCTACATTGGTATTACACAGGTAAAGATGGAGGAAGAAGTGACTACTTCTAATGTAAATTAGGAATATGGCATAATTGCTGGAAACAGTGTAAGATAATTAAAGCAGTATGAAAGAAAGAGTTAAATGTTCCCCCCTTAAACATTTTTCAGATCACTATCTGCTCCATTTCTCCCCTGGTTACTTTGAAGTAAAGAAAAAATATTAGGTGAGTAAATCTCAAACCACATGCAATTAAGTTTGCGAAGCATGTATGTGAACAAGAGACACTTGGAAATATATGCTGTTATATTAGCCATAGATGCAAACCCCTTTGTTCTGATTCAGACACCCGCTCCTATTTTCTTGCATATAAGGTGTTTTGTTCCCAGCTTGCTAGCTGCATTGTAAAGAAAATGACTTAATATCAGCTTTTTCTTCAATCAACCTTGTTCAGGTGCCTGCCTTGCATCCTTAGTACAGCAGCTTTAAAGAACACTTCAAGGTCTGAGAATCTGCTGATACGCAGTTATCAGGTGCTCAGCTATGTGCTGTATCCTGTTCATATTGCAAAAAAGGGACAGTATCAATAATGCAGCTTCTGCCGATAGTATAATACCATACCAAAAATTCAGACGAATGTCCCACAGTTCTGCACTGGCACAAATCAAAATTGAAGTGAATAGGAAAAGATGTTTAAAACAGTTAATCTGTTTTTCTGTGAGACTTCTACAGCAAGGAGTAACGGCAAGGAGTCAGGAGTTGGTATTTGGGGGGTGAGAAGTGATTGGATGAAAACACGTCTTGTAGCATATCTTCATTCTGGTTAAACAGTTTCATCTGACTTGACCTTACTAACAGTTTCTTATGCTACTAGGGAGTTTAGGAAACAACCGGTAACATATTAAATTGATTCCTTAACATTTTCCATGTTCGCCAAGCATCTACTGTAAATCTGTTTCAGCAAATATTTTCTCCAATCTAGGATGTAATTCTCGTATCTCTAGTTCTCTTCCAAACACGGTGAATTCTGACACTAATGTGAAATGTTTGCTATGTATGTATGCATATACCGTATGTTCTGCTTTTCCTTTTTCAGTGCAAAATGTAGTCATTCAGATATTTGTGGCTGTGAAGAACCTGAACAAATGAAGGAGGAAGCGGAGAAGGAAGAGGAGGAGCAGGAGAAAAAGTAATAATAGAAACAGTAGTAGTAAAGGAAAACTCTAATTCTAACCTTAACTCTATATACAGAGCAAATTTTAGTTACATATAGTCTTGTGCGAATAGAAGAAATATATTCTGTAATATGAAAATTTTGACCCATGGGAAAGTGGTTTCTAGACAAGGTTCAGCCTTTCTGAAAACAGTAGAACAATGTTTCCCCCTTTATCCCTGCAATGTAGTACATGGTAGTTTCTAATAAACAGATCTATAGTGAATTGCCCAGCATCTGCTACTTCTCACTTAAATTTACACCCCAGGCTCAAGGGATTCTGGAAATATTTTCTGTGTGATTTTTTTTCATAACTCAGAAGGTGAAAGTTTCTGAAAAATTAAATTTCTCTCCTCTAATCAGTTTCCAGAAGTCATTTAATGACAACAAGGAATCTAACTTCCCTAAGAATAAAATAAACACATCTTAGCCCAAACCTATTGGTAGGGCATGTTATTTAGACATCTATTGTATAAATAGTTTTGTCTCTAGACAGTTTTGGATAGCAAGATGAATAGGTATGTTTGTTTGTATGCATACTTTGTTTACACATATTTAAA
The DNA here is from genome assembly GCA_032467955.1 of Pseudoxenodon macrops. Lineage (NCBI taxonomy): Eukaryota > Metazoa > Chordata > Lepidosauria > Squamata > Pseudoxenodontidae > Pseudoxenodon > Pseudoxenodon macrops. The sequence continues at coordinate 73,459 of JANHFT010001573.1, forward strand.
CTGGGTCATATTGTAAAAAATACCTAGAAATAAATGCTGCTGCTGTTTTTTGTCCAGAAATACTGATGTGTATTTAGGGAAAAATATTTTTTAATAACTTGATAATGTTACCTTTCATAATCAAGTGAATAATAGTCACTTACAGTTTTTTTAGAACCTGATCACTGATATTTCATGCACATTTCTAAGATAGCAATAATGATAGCACTTATAGTATAGTATAGATTTATATACTGCTCCATAGCACTTTACAGCACTCTGTAAGCGGTTTACTGAGTCAGAATATTGCCCCCAACAATCTGGCTCCTCATTTTACCAATCTCAAAAGGATGGAAGACTGAATCAACCTTCCACCAATCATGGTCAAACTCCTAGCAGTGGAATAAAGAGGTAGCATGCAATAATTCATTCTAACCACTGTGCTACCATGGCTCAAGATGCTTTATATCTTAGCTTCAGGTTTTAATTTTAAAATTATTGTAACAGTGTGATTGGATTGGTACATTTTTACATTTGAAATTAAGTGATACAGGTAGTCCTCGATTTATGATCACATAAATGTGTTTGGACTTTCAGTTGTAAGTCATTGAGGTTCTAAGCCAACACCATGTGACTGGACTTAATTTTAGAAACCTTCTTACAATAGCCAATAAACAAATCACCATAATTGTTAAACAAACTGCATGGTTGCGAGTATAAACCAGTTTTATCCAATGAACATTTTTGCCATTTTTTTTGTAAGGAAACAACAAAAAACTATGTGACTGCAGCTTGCTGCAGCTGTAGTAAATGTGAGCCAGTTGCCAAATACCCACAATGTAATCACTTGACCATGAAGGTGGTGCTGCAGTGGTTGATTCCAGAGTACATCATAAGTAACTTTTTTGTACTCTGTTGTAATTTCAAGTGGTTGTTAAGTGATCAGTCATAAATTGAGGACTACCTGTATGCAAACATGATGATTAGGATCAATTGGGAAAAGCTTTTCCCCAATTATATATTTTCTCAAAGTGATTAGAAACGGCTTCCACTGTTTTGCATTTCATCCTCATCCTTCAAAATGATGAGTAAAAAGGAAGGAAATCATAGCTGACAAGGGATATGTGGTAGATATGTGGAGGTCACATACTCCAAATCAACAGAGAGCTCTCTTAATTATTAACAGCTGTTCAAGTGCCTGTGTGTATGTGTATCTCCTATTTGTTTTTCTTCAAAAGTAAAAAAAAAAACTGCTGAAAAAGTTTGCAAGTATTAAAAAACAAGGATAGCAAGAACTGATATTTAAAAGACAACTGTCAACTTTTGAGCTGAAACATACCATCATATCTTATTAGGTCCTGCAGATCATACCATATCTTATTTGTTTCAGGATTTTTACCCTTAGGCCTGTGGTAATTCAGTTTTGTTTTAATTCACATTCCTCTCATATTTATTCTGGAGTAGTGAATGATTAACCTTCAGTATGGTGTATCTTCTCACAAAATACTATGAAGAAAGGCAATAAATGTGGGAAACACAAATGGTTTTTAGGAATAGGGTAGACTATATGAACGTTTGCTTAAATCCAGTTAAATTTTCTTACGTTCCCATTTTTATTACCGCGATTTCTTCTAGATATTGGTACTTAAACAATATCAAGTCAGGGTTTTATGATTTTAAAAACATCTTTCTTTCTTTCTATAGCCTTGATATCTAACTAAATCTCTAAATCAATGTGTTATTTATGATGAAATTCAGATTTTTCGTATCCACTTTCAGAGGATGGTGATGTCAGTCCTTTGTAATTCAAACAGTATATTGTGGATAGAGTATTAAAAGAATCCAGTTAACACATATTATTTTAAAAGCATTGGTTTTATGTATCTTACACATCGTACATTGATGGGTAAAGAATAGAAAATATTTTGGCCTACAGGGAATAATGCCTACTCTGTGCTTGCTCCTGGGCATGTTTCCCTAAATCTTGCAATAACTGAGTAGAAATAATAAGTGCCATGATGGAGAATGTGTTTGGTCATGTAAAAAAATCTACAGAGATTTTCCACTGGGATGGAGTAAAATAGGTTGCAGCATATTAAGTAATTGAAGGAAAGAGAACTATGAATTCCTTGATAGCAGTATTAGAAGTAAGATTGTGCAGTGTTTCATGTTTGAATTGGAATATGTGAGGTATAAATAACATATTAGATATAAGGATAATGCTTTAGAAGTTACAAAGATGCCAATATAACATCTGCTTACAGTTCATTTTTTAAAATATAATCTTATTGAAGAAATGTTTAACCAGATAAAAGCAATTCAAATATTACAAAAGAAACAAGGAAATTAAGAAAGAATAGTGAATAGCTAACAAAGAAAATAAAAGATACTGGTATGCTATATAACCGCCTAGAGTCTCTTCATGGGAAGATGGGCAGCTTATAAATTTAATAAATAAATAAAATTACATGTTAGTTACTACTTGTATATACAGAAGTTCAACTTCAAATTCTGTCATCTTCTTCTCAATTCCAAATGTTCTGTTATTTGCCATACATCTTTCTCTTAACTGTTCATATAAAAACTACTGAACACAAAATCCCTCTGCAAGCAATTGCTTTTTTGATTTCATCTTATATTCTCCACGTTTCAGCTTTAACAACTCCTGAGTTTTCTTTTCCTACTGTTTCTTTCTAGTAAAACGCTTCTTGTGCTGAGACTCATAAAAGCATTTTTGGGTACAGACTGGGTTTCTGTCTGTTCCATGTTCTCAATATGGCACACCTAATATAATGATTCTTAAAATCTACATTAATATTATCGTACCATAGAAAACCATGCCATCTGAATTTTAGATCATGCACACCTAATTCACAAATTCTCGTATTTCTTAGCAAAATCTATTTTAGTAAGTAAAATGAATTATGCAAAACAAGAATTTAGAATTTGCAAATAAGCCAAAAAAATGGTTAGCTTATAAATTGAAGGGGGGAAAAAAGAAAAAATCATGATGCTTGTAGTTTTTAAAACAGCTGTATCGAGATATAATTATTTTAAGAGTTTCATACAGGAATCATATTATGTATGTCTTTTCTTGCTAAAAGTGTTTGAAGTACAATTTGTTGGCCAAATGAGGTTAAAAGAGTTTTACCATTTCTCCCATAGGTGAGAAATTTCAAAACTAGGTGGCTCATATTCATTTGACAATTTCAGCATTCAGTGTCTTGTGTTATAATGAGTGCCCACTGGATAATCATAGTTCTGTTATTACATAGATTATTATAACCAATTATTAGAGTAATTTATGAAAGGAGTTTTTCAATTCTCATATTTAAGATGGAATGAGATTTCTTAAATGTATTTCAGTTGGAGAAAAACCAAAAGTGACCAGAAATTTAATATAGGGATTAGTAGACAATTTCCCTGCAAATATGCTTTAAAAGAGTAAGAAAATCTACATGATTAAAAGAAGATGAGAAAAATAGAGTAAATATTAATGAAAAGATTGGGAGATCACTTGTATTTTGGAGAAATGTATTTGACCTACAAAATATTCAGTTCTAGAATGTAGAGCCTGTACAATTTTTAATGTATTGACTATTAGGCCTGTTATGAATAGATATAGCTAGCACCAGAATCTCCCTATACTCTAGTGAGTAAAGTAGAGTATTAGAACTTGGATTACCTCAATATTTTTCTACAGATATGATATTAAGAACAATTACAGCTTCTCATTAGTGCTGAGACCAAAATTAAGTGACTCACACAAATGTGTGCTTTGCAAATATATAAATGTTCTCTTGAGAAACATTAACATGATTATTGTAAGGTCTAGTCCATTATTCACAATGTGTAAATAAACTGTTCCCTTATGGTTAGAAAAATTCTCTTATAAAATAATATATGGATTAAAATAAACAATAAGCATTATATTCCATTGATAATTGTTGTGGTGGTATTCCCATTACAAGTTTATAATAATTTTTAATAATACCCAACAACTATGATTCCATTGATGAAAACTTGCTCTATTTTCCATATTGTCTGATGTTTTCATGCATGTGGGAGAGTATTTCCTGAGAAGAATAGATGCAATGTAGCCGGAATAGTTTTTTAAAATAATTTTTTGGGCTTTGTAATTTAAAATTGAGTAATATATTCTGCAGTTCTTGGCTCCCACAGTTGGAATTTGTTCACATATGATACCCAAGAACTAAAGGTTTTCTATTGTGGTAGTTTATGTTCATTTCATTGGTTAGCTTATTCAGTGTATGATAAGGTTGGGAATAAGATTCATAAAGTACGTGGGGTTTTGGGTGCTCTTGTTATGTTGTATTAAGAGAAATTAATTTGGAGACCATTTTGTTTTCAATTGTTTGTCATTAATTGTCAGGATGCATATATTATAAGGCAGGATGCATATGGTTTTGTTTTTTTTACTGAAGGGGTCAAAGACTGCACTAGCTACCTTGGATATATTGAGTTTCTGAGCTTGAATTGTCTACATTAAACAAAAATGTATGCCCTTCTTTAAATGTACCTGCTTATTCAAGAATTAATTAGAATTAGATGCTTTTTTCTGGAATAGTAGGTTTTGTTATGAAGGTAATTTTCATTTGGGAGGGTCATTTTCAAAAGCAATACTTCACAGTTGGAAGCTGCACATTCAACTCAATAAATTATTTGCCTCAGTGATGGACATTTGAATTAGCTCTAAAAAGAGAACTTAATTAAAGCCAGGTTAGGGAGAGTCCACAGATGCCGTAAAAAGGCTGTATGGACTCAGTGGAGCAGCAAACTGTAGCCTGTTGATCTGATAAGAAACTGGTGTCAACCACTTCTGTAATACAGAAAGAATGTTAGACTCTCAATATATACCAGATCAATCTTTGCCCCCTTTACCCTTAATTTTCTGCCTTCTTCCATCCATTTAATGGAAGGGGGAGGGAGAGGCTCTTTTGTAGAGAGAAAGGTTAATATACTAGAAGAAAGGAAAACACTTTTCAGGCTGCCTGAGATGTTGACTGTTTTAAATTTGTTAGGAATCCTTGCCATTTATAACAATGTGTTGCTTGGCAATGTAGACATTTGAAGACATTTACCTGTATTACTGAGTCTCAGCTATAATAGCTGCCTTCATCATGGATTACAAGGATACTTGACATTATATGACACCTGTCTAAAGTTACTGTTAATGTGCAAGACAGGGGATACTAATAGCTTTCTTGTCCATTCTTAACGATGTTGAACTTTGCAGTCACCTTAATTGTCCTTTGGGATTACTAGGATGATTTTTTCCCCTTTTCTGTCCTAGACTTTCTTAACATATCTATAACAACTGAGGATGCTTCAGGGGTGAAATTCAGCAGGTTCTGACAGGTTCTGAAGAACCAGTAGCGGAAAGTTTGAGTAGTTTGGAGAATCAGCAAATACCACCTCAGGTTTGCCCCAGAGTGAGGTGGAAATGGAGATTTTGCAGTATCCTTCCCCCAGGAGTGAGGAGGGAATGGATATTTTGCAGTATCCTTCCCCTACCATGCCCACCAAGCTACGCCCACAGAACTGGTAGGGGGAAAATTTGAAATTCACCCCTATTTGAGTCATGTTTACTGTATAGAATAGAATAGAATAGACTTCTTTATTGGCCAAGTGTGATTGGACACACAAGGAATGTGTCTTTGATGTATATGCTCTCAGTGTACATAAGGAAAATAAAATACATTTATCAAGAATAAAAAGATATAACACTTAGTGATAGTCAAGGGTACTAATCAGCTATCAAATCGTACTAGGAAACAAATAAAAA
>JANHFT010001573.1:79343-96351 GCA_032467955.1 Pseudoxenodon macrops
TGAAATAAATGAACTTTTGCACAATATTCTAATTTTTCAAGTTTCACCTGTATATAAACATATAGGAGACTTAGGTTCTCTGACTAAAGCTAGGATAGGAACTCAAAATGGGAACCAATGTGCCACTTGTGCTTCTTAACACTCCTGAGATTTGATGGCAGAATGACTACTTGGTAGTTTCATGATTTGGGCTTCCAGTATTCCACATCTAAAGGGAGATAATGGGAATGGAAGCTTCTAGGGACATCTTCTCTTTGCTGTTGTAATATGTCTCCTATCACTTACCCCTGAAATATTCTTAGGCATTCCCCAAAAGAAACAATCAAATGAAGTTGAGATGGTAAACATGCTTGATTTTTTATACCAAACTTTTGCCTCCATAATGTATTTGCAAAACACCTAAGCCCTGAATGTAATTCTGATCAGTATGTTATTTGTTTTCCTTTTCTGGATACATCAAGCCAAGCATTTTGCTTCACGTAACCTTTTTCTTACTGTTTGTTACCTCGGAAAATCAAGCAGTAATCCTATACTACAGTATTGGACCAATAATGAACCTTAAGGTGAAATTATGGATCAAGATCTGGAGAGTTTTTTTAGGTCATTAAATCCATCACCCATTAACTTCTGTATGTGCTGTAGCTGTTTAATTGCTTTTTATTTCACTGGGGCCTTTGTTACTGATCAATTTGTTATGGCATGCATTGGAATCACCAGCCCAAATATAAAGTTCATCATGCAAGGTAAGGATTATTCTTCAGACTTTAGCATAACAATAAAAGAAAGCTGACCCTTTCAATAGAGTTATATGAATATATATTAACAGCTAAAAGGTTAACTAAACTTCTAGTCTTTTCTTTAGTAGGCATGGCCATTTTCTTACAAGTTTTTTGGAAAGTTGTGGATTACATTTGTTTTACCAAACCATTGTATCTTTATTTATTTTATTTAATTAATTTATTTATTTTCTTCAGTGTGTATATGATTACAGACAAGAATAAACATGATTGCGAATATATAAGATGTACAAGCATGGTTATGGGTACATGATATTTTACGAATACATGGGGACATTAGGACAGGGATGGTAGGCATGCTAGTGCGCTTATACACGCCCTTTACAGACCTCTTAGGAATGGAGTTCTAATAAATGTTTGAAAATGTTTTTTATCAGCTATTACCTGATTATTTTCCTGAATGTTCATAAAAATGAGCCTGGTTTTACTTTGTTATATCTAAAGTCTTCTTCCCACTCAGATTGTTCTGTCATACTTTATATTATTGCTGTTCATTGTGTACCTCATTTCTGTGTGATGGAAGATAATATCAAGTTTATTAGAAAATATTGCTAGGGTTTAGAGACACCTCTGGGATTTCAACTGGATGGTCTTAAAGCAGTTTTTTGTACTATGTTTGTTGTTACTTTTCTATCAAGGCGATAGGTTTAGGATTGTCAGACGTTGCCCTATAGGAGAGAAACAGTTCAATTGCAAGATAAGTATGTAGTAGCCTAATTATATGCATTTCTCTACTAGATGTAAATATTTGACTTTGTTAAATTTGCGGTAGAAGTGAAAAGTTAAATGGTGTATGTGTATTTGCTTATGAACAGTATATAACATATTAATAATTTTACAGCAATTATATTCTTAGTTTTTAAATGTGTAGGACAAAGACACTGCTTGATTTACCAGTAATCAAATTCATAAACCATACTGTAATGATACTTTTTGGAGTTGGTAATATTCTAGGTTCCATATTTTAGTGTATCATTTTTTCATTACTAAACCAGTGATTTTCTTAATGCAAAACACCATTAGTTTAGACTAAGAGCATCAAATGTCATGACAAGAATGAAAAGAACATAATGCCAATATAATGCCGATAGATAATTCTAGACCTTGTTCTAAACTGGTGGATGCGTTTTTATGAAAGGCATGTATATTATTTTATTTAAATGTAAAATATCATAAATCCACTACATTTGGAGGCTCTTTCTTCTTGAGTAGACCTTGGACTTCTGCCTGAAAAATCACTTTCTGATGGTACAATTAACTAAGATCTAAATTAACTGAGCCTATGATATAGGAATACAGCTGTAGCAAGAATACCAGATATTTCAGTAAAATTATATTACTCAATTAACGGAATATAAAAGTAATTCATCTTCATATATAAAAGTATTTTACTGCTTTTATTCTGAACCCAACTGTTATTCCTTGAAACTAGAGTTCTTGAAAGGAAAGCACAATGAGAAAACAATTAGAGAAAGCTGATTTAATGGATAAGGCATCAAACTAGAAACTGGGAGACTGTGAGTCCCACCTTAGACACAAAACCCAGCCCAGTGACCTTAGGCTAGTCACTCTTTGTCAGGTCTAGGAAGGTGGCAATGGTAAACCAGTTCTGAAATCTTGCCAAACCAGTACAGGCAGTTTCCACAAGTCAATATTGTCAAACACTAAAGATCAGGTCCACTTAAATTGATTTATTGCTACTCATGCCTATTTACAGGAATATTCTCAATTAGTGTTTAGTACCAGGGGTGGGTTCTAACTTACCTCGCCGCCTCGCAGCCGGTTTGCTTCCTCCCGCGCCGCACAGCCACTCCTTGTGGGTGCATTCACACTTTGCACATGCATGCATACGCAGTACAAAAAATTACCAAAAAAAAGGCTGAAAACAAGATTTGCGATGCATGCGTAGTGCCGGAAACTCGGCTTTCAAAATTTTTTTTAAATAAAAGAAAAATCCCCCCAAAAAAATCCAAAAAAAAAGAGATGGCGGCATCCATGGACCAGAGCCAGTTCCATGATGTCACCAGTGGCTAACTACCTATTCTATAGAACCAGTCCAAACTGGTAGAAACCCACCTCTGTTTAGTACCTTCTAGGACAGTGAGGGGAACCTATGGCACGCATGCCACAGGTGGCATGCGGAGCCATTTCTGAAGGCACGCGAGGTGCTGCCCTGTCAGCTGATTTTTGGCCTTGGTTTTTGGTCATTTTTCACCCTCCAGAGGCCCAACAAGCAAACTGAAGTCACTTCCGGTTTGCCTGTTGGGCCGTTTTTTACCCTCCAGAGGCTTCACAACGCTTCCCTGAACCCTCCGGAGGGTAAAAAAACACTCCAACAAGCAAACTGGCAGTCTGTTCCTGAACTTTCAGTTTGCACGTAGGGTCATTTTTAGCCTTCAGGAGGGTGAAAAACAGTTCAATGGGCAAAATGGAAGTCCCTTTGGGCCATTTTTCACCCTCTGGAGGCTTCCGGGAAGCACTCCTGAACCCACTGGAGGGCAAAAAATGGCCCAATGGGGGGGCACATGCGCATATGCGCAGTGCAGTGTGTGTGTGGGGTTGTGTGCCGGCACCCGTGCACGCACTAGTGCATGCGCTGCCATTTCTGTCATACAAGAAGAAAAAAGTTAGCCATCACTGTTCTAGGAGCTAGAGAAGGGTCAATGGAATTCAAGGGGGAGGCTGAACGTAGTCCACTTGTGGCAATGTAGAGATTCTAGGCTGATCTCTCTTTTAACTACGCTCAAGGTTCTGCAATACCTTTCTCTATTATATTGCATAATCAATCAATAACACGTTTCTTAGGCTCATATTTTTTTGTGTTATGTAATATATACAATTTTTCTAATTTCCAATCAATCATTAAAAGTGATTAGATGTCGTGTATGTTTTTTAACTTATATATTTTTCTATGCAGCTTACGTGATTTTTCTAAGTATAGTTTTTTAATGTGCATTTATATAGTCTTAATGTGCTGTATATTCTTTTTCTATACAACTTGTCCTAATAAGCAGGAATTTTCTCCTATAAACCTGACAGTCCTTCAGTCTCTTTTGACTCTTTATTGGACATAATTTTTCTAGGACTGTAAATTCTACTATGTGTTGCAACTAGCATCTAGCCATATTTACCTTCTTATATTTTTGTATATGTGGAATTTGTGTATTTGATTCATTTTTAATGATTTCACAAATTTCAGTTCAGAACATTCTTTTCTTATCAAATATAAATTGATAAAAGTATGTTATCCCAATTAAAAGTATTCCAGATAATCTGCTTCATCCAGAATTGTCAGAAGCTGCTGTGTGACCACCTTCTCAATTACCTTCCCCCCCAAAGGGGAAGTTAGATATCCTGTTTCCCTGAAAATAAGACCTCCTCGCATAATAAGCCCAATCAAGCTTTTGAGCGCATACGCTAAAATAAGCCATCCCCAAAAAGTAAGCCCTCCCCGAAATACAGCAGCAGCCATGAAGTGACCACACTCGTCGCCTCCTGCATCTCAAAAATAATACCTTCCTGAATATAAGGCCAAGTGCTTATTTCGGGGGTCAAAAGAAAATAAGATCCTGTCTTATTTTCAGGGAAACATGGTACTAGATGAAATGTGTCCAGTATGGCAGGATCCAAACATGGTTTCTTGAGAAGGGAGCAGATCAGAGCTTCCCTAAGAGGTAGAGAAACAACCTCCTTACTCATCATAGCTATAGTCCACTCTTATGACATTTCCTGGCAGCATTACTTAGCTAAGAGGGGCATGGAACAGATGGGTTATAAGAACCAGGTCTACTTCCTCAGGTCAAAAAGATTGAAACCATTCTGAGATAACAGGGCAACACTCTGTAGAAAAAGTCAGCATCCAACTAGGAATAAATTTTGATCCATTTTGTCCAACAAATGCTATAAATGTTTTCCACCGGATCCAGTACTGGGATATCTGAGCCCTCTCTAACCCAAGAGGGTACATGTCACCTGGAACAAGCAGCAGGATGTTTATCTGTGGATGCAATATTGTTGGAGAAATATTGTCGCTTCACTGCCCTTAACACCACAAAGTAGATCTTAGTAGTGGCATAACATGTGTTCAATCAAGTGCTAGCAATGCTCTAGATAACTCTCCTCTGATTTCATTCCCTTCAGTTCCTCCATGAATACAGGAGAGAGAAGAAGTTGCATAGGCGCTATTCGATTCAAGGCCTCAGCAGTCCTTTAATCCCAAGCAGCCACAGGGCAGCAGACTAGAAAGAACAGTCCCCTCACCACCACCACAGCTCCCTCTGAAGTCCATCAAGTTCCAGCCATTGCTGAAGGTGGGCCAATCTAATAGGTCTTCCCTCCCTACAGCAGGAGTGGCCGTAAGAAATCTCATGGTAATAAGGGCATTGTCTGATAGGACAAGGGAGAGACTAAAAGCTCCCCAACATCAGGAAAATCAGATCAGGTATGTCCACTGTCCTGTGTTGGGCCTTGAATGACCTGGGATAGACTATGGCTGTCATGATATCTTAAACTCCTCAGATGCCTCCAATCCCAGTCCCATGGAAGCAGACTGAAGTCCCCCAAAATCATACCAGGCAATAAATCTGGAGAACTTAAACACTACCCCACAAATGGAGTCAAGCAGTTCAGACAAAGAGCAGCAGAGAGGCTGATAGCAACAATCCCAAATAATCCCAAGAGCCGAATTTAATGAACAGGGTCTCACAATCTGGCAGCATAAGTGCTGAAGCCTTCATAGATTCTCAGATGGAAATTGTCACCTCACCAGTCCTGCCTTGAGATCTTGGCTAATACCATACCCAAAGCCCAACTGGATACATTTGTGAGAGGGGATCTCCCCTTCGGGCCCAGTCAGGTTTCAGGTCAGGCATTTCATCCATGATTTAAAACAAGAATGAGGGAGACCTTATTATAAATTCAACTGGCATTTAGTGGCAGCACCTGGAAACCAGGGACTGCAAATCTGTTAACTGGGTACATAGGTTGAGTTCAGAGAGCTGGGATGCGGAACCAGTACAAGTATCAGGGCTATGTTCCCAGAGAATGGCCCATTCCCTGTCTCCCAAACCTATCCCAAGATTCTAGCATCCCTCAGTCCAACCCTCCTAGTATCCAAGACCAGGGATTCCTCACCATTTTTTTATAGACTCTATTTAAATAATACATAGTCATATGACCCTTTTCAAAAATTCAATTTCAAAATTTCAAATATGGTAGTCCCAAAGGTGCTTTTTTCAAGAGACAACTGGACTTTCTGTTTTTTCTTTGAAGATGTTTTGCTTCTTATCCAAGAAGCTTGAAGAAGCCATGACCTAAATGACTGAGAATCTCCATAGACAACTTTTTCAAATATATACTGATTTATATACAACTTTTGTGGTGGGGAGTAGCAGATGATAACAGATTTCATTCATTGCTGTCTTCCATGTTGTGTCAAAAAAATCTCTTCATGAATCAAATAATTTCAAAGAAAATCTGTGATGGATTTCTTTTGCATCCCTTTTTGTAATATGTGGCTGTTCTATCATATCCCAGGGTTAGATGTCCCGATTAGAAAAGCTGAGCCTTGAGGTGATGTGGCCTTGATTATATTTTGCCTCATGTTTTTTTCTGCTGTCTTACAAAAACCTTTTTCTTGCATAAAAAACATAAGATAATATGATAAATTTATTAATGATTGCATGGCTGCCATACATCATACCAGTTCTCGCTGCAATTCTGATTTGTAATTATTTTTGATCTGCTAGGAATATCTATTCAATTTCAGATGCAGAATACTGGCACATTTAGCTACATTTTTATTCATACTTATCTTTATTTAACACAAAGAAATCAGAAGGATTTTGACATTTATTGTGGGAAGTTTCTTGTCTCCACCAGTCTTATATCAATAGTGTCAGATTAAACTGCAGATAGATGTATTGGTGTGAAAAATAGGAGGAAGCCTCAGAAACAAACATTGAAGCTAATTAATCTTTGGTAAAGCATTATTTTTCCCCCAAATAATTCCCATGTTTGTTTAAAATGCTCCGATGTAACTTTGTTTACTTTTCAGCTATGCTTCAGTTCCATTCCTTATTTCTTGGGGAATATTCCACTCCCTTTCCTCCCCATGAGTACTGTAGGTTTAGTTATCCAACAAGTTCTTTCAAGTTTGATAATTAATTGTAACATCATTATTTTGTTCTTTATACTAAGGAAAATATTAACCTATTTCCAAGTTAATGGAAATGTTTTCTTGCTCTGATAGTTTGATGTGTTCTTACAGCAATTCTATTTGTACATAGAGATTATAGGGGTAGGCCCATTGTGTCTTCGTTTCTCATCATTAGTTCAAGATTAATTACAACTTCTTGCCTGTAATTGTTGCTAACTTATTTGAACTTCATTAATTAATGTTTTCTAAAGAACAAAATCCTGATATTATGATTTATGTTACTGAAAGACCAAAGATTCCAATGGTTTGGTTATTGTATGAATCACAACAAAAATAATTCCTTTACATATAATTATCTACCTGTCAGTTGTAATAGAGAAACAAGAGTAGCAATAGTATTTATCACTGGTTTGTATCACTGAGTAGGGCTTGATAAGTTGTAGCATCAAACAAATTTTTATAAGCTGTAGCATCAAGATATATTTCAATCACATTGTAGGGATCTGTTACTATTGGAAAGCCAAATGTATGTAAAATTGTAAAGTATTTGTAGTCAAATATGTTGCATGTATGTAGATACTCTTCAACTTACCAGTTTGTTTAGTGACTATTCAAAGTTACAACAGCACTGAAAAAAGTGAGTTATGACAATTTTTCACATTTATGACCTTTGCAGATCATGTGATCAAAATTCAGATGCTTGGCAACTGGTTTATATTTATGACTGTAGTTGTGTCCCAAGGTCATGTGATTCACTTTTGCTACCTTCTGACAAGCAAAATCAATGTGGAAGCCAGATTCAATTAACAACTGGGTTACTAACTTATCAACTGGAGTTATTCACTTAACAAATGAGGCACGAAAGGTCATAAAATGGGGCAAAACTCACTTAACAAATTTCACTTAACAACAGAAATTTTGGACTCAATTGTGTTCGTAAGTTGAGGACTGCCTATATTGCTTCTAGTAGTACCTATCATCACAAAACATCACATGCTTATTTGTCAACAGAAACGCAACTACACACATTTGTTTCTGATGTTCTTTCTAAGTGTAAACTGGTTTCCTGAGACCAGTAACTAAGCTGAGTGAAGGTCTTAATAAGACCCTCGTGGCTCTCAAAACTGTTTGCTTTTACATTTTAATCCCTTTTGGAAACTTTTGGTACAAAAGTACAAATGTTTCTTTCACCTGCCTACAGATGAATAAGCAATGGGAACCTATATAGGAGCTTCCTTGGCACCCAGGGAACCTTTCTTTCCTTTCCATAGCCCAGTGGGACATCATTCTTCTCACCTCCCTCCACCATGTCAAATATTTATGTTTGCCATTGCAAGCTGGGCTGCTTCTCCAGTCACAACTCCTGGGGAGTACTAGTCACCTCTTCTGAGGCCTTGGCTATAAATATCACACTGTCAAGAGGAGTAGCCTGACAAAAACACGAATCAGCACAACACTTATCCATTTAAAATGACATTTTGTCAAATGCCATCACAGGGGTTGGCATATTTCCTGGCAGCATTGACCTTCATGCTGACTGCCACATGCTTTGCTCTCTCCCTCTCTCTTTCTCTCTTGCTTTTCCAAACCATTATTCTTCAGAACATCTTTCATTTAACTACTATTTGACAGCTTCAAAATACTGTAATCCCCTTTTCTGTCCCTCTAATTTTTACTCTCAATTAAGAATAATTGTCTTGTAAACAGCATACACAACACACAAAGAGATTAATTTTGGAACCTAGCAGATTCCCCATAAAACCTCTGATTTGGGCCTGCAGATACCCAAAATAAATTTGGCCTAGATTACTAGATAATCACTGGAGGCTACTACGAAGACTGAAAGAGGCAAAGAAGCAGTAAAAATATACATACGTTTCAAGAATCACATATTTATTTTTATGATATCAAATAGCTTTAACCAGAGATGTTTTTTTCTCAGAGATGAAAAGGCTTATGAAGAAAGAGCAGTCTTCAGTTCGATAGCTCAGTGACAGAATTTTCCAGATTGTGTCTCTTTTTCACCAAGAGCAAAAATTCAGCATGGAATTCTTTATCGTAGCAAAAATAGAGGAAGTCAAATTTGTTCAGTTCAGTTTGCCATGATATTGTAAGGAGATATTAAGAAATGCTGGACAGCACAGTTGGGGAAATCCATATCATTTTGGGTATTGCTGAACTACATCTCACAGCAGCCCTAGCCTGCATGGACAATTAGAGATCATTAGAAATTAGAGCACGGTAGTTCAGCAATATGTGGAAGGCTACTCTGTGCTATAGCAGAGTAATGTTTTCACCAGGAGAGAGGAGTGATATTTTGGATATCAAAAAGATTTTGTTCTATATTGTTCAGCACATTCAGAACTAGCTATGTGGAACTGCTATTGAATGCTGGTAGTGGGAGAATCACTCATCAGAAAAACCAATATTTCAAGACACAGTTGCAGCTGTCAGTACAATAACATGATTGTGGAGAAAATGGATTGAGGTTTTTTCTTTCTCATATAGTATTATATAAATATCCAATGTAGGTAACAGTTTAGTATAGATAAGATAGGCTTTGAAGTACTAGAGTAATGGTTGGGTGAGATGTAGTAATGGTAAGTAATTAAGATAAAACTTTAGCAGGAGTAGACAAACACATATTGAATAACTGTTATTAATAGTTATTAGCACAGACTAGATCTTGTTCAAAGGAAATGTGTTTTGGTATCAAATATAGGAATCAAACAGCAAGGGATGTGTATCATCTATACACTTTCTTTACAAGTTTCCTAGAAATATTTAGTTGCAAATGTAGAATTTTTTGTTTTGGTCTAGGCTAAATCTCAATTTGTAGTCATATTTCAGCAGTATTGCACTTAAGGGAGGATTATTAGATGTCATTTTAAAAATCTATATAACATTTCTGCGGACACCAAAACTAGTACCAATATAGCTTTACTGCTAGTAGTGAAACCAGCCAAATTAGAAAAACCAAAAGCAAAATCAGTCAGTTTGGTTGATCATGCTTAGTAGAAGCCCCTGAGGAAATGTAGCCATTGAGAACAGTGGGTGCTCAGATACCACAGAATCTGCATGTTTGCTAACGCAGAAGGGGTAAGGGAAAAAGAGGAGACTATACTGGAGTTTCTTATATAAGAACATGACTGGCTGGAAGTGTAAACAGGAACACTGCTGCCTTCCAAGTATTACTCCAAAAATGTTAACAGAGATCCTGGGTTGTTGTTTTTTAAAGAAGACTGGCTCCAGCAAGACATTTTGGTTCAGTTATAAGTATGGAAACTCTATAATTCCATTGGTTACCTCTGCTGAATGTAAACATTGTGTCCCTCAAGTGGTTGAAATATCCATAATTGAATTGATGCAGTCTCTGAAGAGATTGTCCCATCAGAAAGGTCAGTAATCCATGATGATAATAATAAAAAAAATTATCTCAGCACACCTATAATCTGGGTTGTTTATAGTGTGTAATTACAGATTTCGCTGATAAATTCAGATGGTTCTCATAAAATCTCCTTGCACATGGATTGTTTTTTGGTGTGAGGGAGAGAGGCATCCATTTTCTTTGCTTTTAAGCCTGCAAACCTGCTTTCATTTGTCTGCCCATCATTCCTATGAGCTTTGAAGTGTCTCCCCTGATCCAACATACTACATACAGATGAAATGGCATGACTTTCCTCTCTGAAGCTTCTTTGTAAATCACTTCACCTTGCTCTGCTTTATGATACAGCTACAGTTCCCAAATGCGACTTGCTAATTTGGAGCTTTCTTGACAAGGCTGATGCTGAAGTTATTTTTATCCCTTAATGCCATTGATGGGGGACTTACTCATGAGTGGGAGACTCTGAATCAATTAGGATGAATCATTTGCAGAAGCCATGTTTTTAATGAGTGGCCTAATTGCTTGTGTTTTCTGTTTTGTGTCCCCTGGTGAAATTGAGTGCTCTCTAGCCATTCCAATAGAACAATCCTAACTTGCCATCACGACTGAGAATAGCAAAGAAATGTTTGAATCGCAAGCCCTTTACAAAGCATCTTAGTAGCATTTATGCAAATGACAACATAAATCTAGTCTTCAAGGTTTAAAATGGGATTAGGTTACTGAAAAGCTGCTGTGGTCTGTCCTTCCGGCAGCATTTTTTTTTTAGCTGCTGCAGCAGCTGTTAAGAAGAAGCTTACTGCTTCACAGACTAACCTCCCATTTGTTCTCTATTTTCTGCTGCACTGCCAAAAATATTTTTAAGATGCTACCATAACTAAGGAACCAGTTTCAGAAAAGTGCAAATTTAGCTTTATTCTAGCTGTACAGTCTGCTTCGATTTTGTGATAAGCTCCATTTCTTCTGCATTCAATATTCATATAGGTCATTTTCAGTATTTGGAAAGCAAACTCAGTTTGCACTGAGGTGAATCATCTTTTATAACGGCGGAGAACCTTTTTATGATTGGTGTCGCACAATCCCCCCCCCCTTCCTTGGAGAAGGGCAACAGTAATTTAAGTAAAGATAAAGAGTTGGCAAATCTATATCACATAGGGGTGAATCTTCAGTTTTCCATTAATTTTAGGAGATTTGGGAGATTCCTTCTCATTTTCCTGTTTGGATTGCTCTCAGAAATGTCCTACAGTTTTTGTGCACCAACATTTTCAGATTAAGAGACTTTCAGCAAAAATAGAGCTCAGGAGCCACAACTTATTTCAACCCACCTTTATATTAAAGTTTTAAAAAAAAGCTCTATCCATGAGCCGTAGAAAACCTGCAAGAGTTTCTCGTCTGTGCACTAAGAAAGGATTTTAACAGTGTTTTAAAAGCTCTCTATTGAAATCAGTGGTCTCTTTGTAGAAGGGTGGATATTTTCAAGGTCATCTCTGCTGATGGCAAAAGATGCCTGATGTCTTCCTCCCCAAGATACAAATTAATCTAGAAAATTAAGTTTTAAAATCTGTTCTCTTGATGGTGAAGGATAGTTTTAAGGTTGTTACATTGGACAAAGGGTGTTTTATGAGTAATCACAGAAACAAAAACAGAAATTGGGAAAAATATGAGGCATTATTATTTGTTTCAATTTGTTATGGGTAGAAATCACACACATACTTATTAGTCTCTACGTAAAGACAAATATGTTTACATACACAGATATCTAGTCTCTATGTGAAATCAGTAAACCAGAAGCATGTCTTGCAGATTAAGTGCAATCCCAGCAAGAGAATGGCTATGGGTTCACGGTGCTTCTTGAATTGTGGAACATGTGGCTCAGAAAGACAGCATGACAGCAGTGCTTTAATCATCCCATTATAGCTTCATTTAGCTTCTTCAAAAGTCCCTCTGGGTCTTATGCAAGCAAGGCTGTCTGGGTGAATGAGGTCTACAGTACATAAGGAAGCAAGAAGAAGCCATCATTGAGCAATGAAGCAGACAAACAGCAGAAAATCCCATATTCGGTCTGCAATAACTCCAGTTAGTAATATATTTATGTTAAAAGCCATGGATGATCCTTTCAGAGGCTTGAATACTATAATTATTCTCAGTTTTAAAAGCTAAGTTGAAATACTTCTTGATTGGACATTTTCATTTCCTAATTTAATATGTTCTAAATATCCATGCATTCAAATTACTATGAAGTGTGTGTGTGTGTGTGTGTGTGTGTGTATACACTCGTAGGTAGTTAGGCAGATGTTAGATAGATAGATAGATAGATAGATAGATAGATAGATAGATAGATAGATAGATAGATAGATAGATAGACAGACAGACAGACAGACAGACAGACAGACAGACAGACGATAGTTTTTCCTTCAGTAAAGGAAATAGGCCATGGCAATGAACAGAATATCAGTTCTTGTTGAGTTTCACTATTCTGTTTTTCTACTTTGAGTTTTTTAGTTTTAATAAAAAATCAAATATGCATTTGTACACTTGCAACCCAACCTGCAGTCCTGCGTTACATAATTTGACAACCAATATTAATGAAAAGTTGTAGATAGAGCCTTTTAGCTCTTAATTAGGTCAGTAGTCAGTAGTCCAAGTGGTGCAGCATAATCTGTATAACAATCAGCTATTCATAAGGAACATAGCCATATCCAAGAAGAGTTAGAAAGAAGACTGTTCTGTTTCTGGTACCGGGATGTTTCATGCATATACTTCAGTGTGAACTAACCCAGCATTAATTCTATACTCTCAAGGTGATAGAAATACATGCTAAAATGTCACTTCTGTAATTATCTAGCTGTCTGTCTGTCAAAAGGACGACTGTGTGTTAGCAGAGTGCATTGGATTTCAAAGTAACTCTGAGAGTTAAGAGTGTTACCAATTTAGAGTAAGGATCACTACAACCTTTCATCTTTCTCACACAAAACCTCTTGTGGGGAGAGCTCCGTTTTTCTAATCCAATCCTAAAGTTCACAGGGGTTGTCTTACATCTATTAAGATGTCACCCGCTAGCCTATATTAAAATCAGAAATTACCAAAAAATTCAGAAAGAAAACTTCCCAAGAGCAAGCCAGTACATTCTGCATTTTCTATTCAAATCTTGTTCCTCATGTCACAAATCTCAAAAAAAGATTTGTAATTTCAGTGCTACATCTAGCTAGGCATTGTCTGCCTGTCTACTGTGGAAAGGGCTTTGCTGCTGACAGATCAATTTCTTGATTATTTTTTCTTTAATTTAATCAACAATTTTCATGACAGTTTACAGGAAATGCATGTTTAAAGAAAGCCTTTAGGATAATATTGTGATGAGTTCATTGAAGATGAATTGCCGAACCGCTGTGCAAACAGACAGAAAGGTAGATGTCTTTGTGGCTTCGTTATTAAATCACAGTTTGAGACTTAGAATGTTTTATCATGGCTAGATTTGGCATTTGACAAAAGCAAATCCAATGTTGGGTTGTTCCTGAAAGAGATTCGGCCACACCATATTAGCACATAACATTTCAATTATATTTGAAATCTATACATGTTGTACAATGACAATAAAGGCTATACTATATTTTCATGACATTGTAGTAGAAAAGCATTCTCATTGCAGAGGAATTTGTGTACTGTATAGTATTTTGATTGTTGAGTTATTTATGCAAGAATAAATTACTATTACTAACCTACCTCTCCAGTCTAACTATGTAAGATCTTTTTAATCTGATTACCTGAGATCCTTTGAAATGATTTTGAGAGAATTAACATTTACTAAAATATTTATAAACCATGCTGATCTCATGATGTTAGCTCCTGGATGTTTTTCATTTTCTGTCCCACTTCCAAAGAAGAATGGCATCAGGATCCAGCAAATGCTATTTAGGTTCCCTTAGTAGATTAAAAAAAAAAGGGGGGGTGATCTGATTTTACAGAACTCCCAGGCTGTGTGTGTGTGTGGGTTTTTTTTTTTTTTTTTGCTCCAGTGCACATGAATGAAATGTCTGGAATGAAAGATGGTTCAGAATTCCCAACCATTATTCTGGCCGCCTTCCAAGGCCCAGTGGCTGCTTTTCTTGCAATCTCCTGGGTGAAATTAGAACAAAGTTCGCTTCTTTCACAAGCAGTAAAAGGAAATGATGAACAGTGGACCACTCAAGATACATTCCAAGTGCAGACTCTTCCAGAGTAGAGTCCTGTACCATCCACCTGCCTATGTCTCTAGATAGATAGAAAAATCAGAACTATCACTTTATTCTGCTTTTGGTTAAGTGTTTATTCTTCCAATGCATGTGGCCAAATATTTCTTTAAAGCACCGAAGGAAGAAAACTGTACTCAGAAACAAAATATATTTTGCTGCCAGAAGCAGTCAAGTATAAATTAGTCCAGTTCTTGGCTGTTATTACAGGTGAATGAGGCTCGGGACTGTCTTGGAAAAGATTCCTGAGCCTGAGGCCATTAGTCTAACACTGATGGATCATGATTCACTATTTATCCTTTACATGACCTGGGTCATATCAGTGACAGCAACCTAATTTCCTTTTTAAAAAATGATGTTCAAAGCAGTAGGGAGAAAACACAAATGGTTATACAGAACGAGGATAGACAGGAAATGCATGCAGTAAAACATGGCTACTGTCTTGTAGGATAAGGCTAAGATTGTGGTTAAGTTTGAATTTGTTAATCTAGATTGTCAAATTTAAAGAACTAATTCTATTGTAGTTATGAATTATGCTACTAAATTGCTGAAAATCAAACACTCAAATTATTGTATTCAACATCAGTGGAACAGACAGTTGCTTCTGTTGACTTTGATGGATGCATTCTTATAGTCAGTAACAAAGAATACTTTTTCTTAAAAAAAAATCCCAGGTGACTGCTATACTGGACTTAAACAACATGGCATTGCCAGGACACCAGCTGAATCTTGCAGCTGATCTCAGCTTGCAGTAGCCCAAAGAGGCATTGGATTGCAGGAGTTTATTTATACCCAATTCTGTTGGCAGTGAGAACGCATCATGACTGTAGAGATTATCAAAGGACATCCTAAGTGCTAGTGTCAGCTGTGCCTTGTGATTGCAATTTAGGATTTCTTCCCTTGTGACATATCAAAGACAACTGAAGAACTCACATAGTTGTAGAAGTCTTCATACATATCAAATAATAGCAGTGTATATAAAATATATTTATTTATGTATTAAATTTACATCCTGCCACAACCACAAAGTTTTTTAGTGGTTCATCAGAAAAAGCAAACATAATATACCGGTATAGTATCTTCTAAACCAGCACATATGTCTTCTACAGTATTCTAAAATAGATACCGGTAGATTAGATAGATGATAGATAGATAGATAGATAGATAGATAGATAGATAGATAGATAGATAGATAGATAGATAGATCTATCTTTTTTGGAAACGTGTATGGAAACATGCTTGTTGATGTATTTACCTCAAGGGTGCACAAAATCCAGTTGGAGGAAATGCAGTTTTCTCATGCTGAAGGCTATGATAACCTTTGCTCCGTTGTGTGTCCAGGTGTTGATTTTGGAAAACTGCCAGATAGGCTGGAAGGGAGGGGTCAAGCAAGAGCCTAGCGTAGAGTCCTTGAGCAGCTGCAAGAGGCATAAGCCTGACCTTCCCCAAGATCCATGAAGCCTTATCTGGTCATTCCGACTGTTGGCGATTCTTATGGCCCAGGTGGTCTCTTCGCATCTTCTGATCTTGCACTGCTTCTTTGAGTTGTTCTGTTCTCCGACTGGTGTCAGCTTTGATGGTGTCCAGCCACCCTGTTCTTTATCGGCCTCCGCTAACTCCCCCCCCCAAAAAAAAACTGTGACGCAGTGACTCAGTGGCTAAGACTTGTCAATCAGAAAGATTGGCAGTTCGGCGGTTCGAATCCCGAGTGCCGCGTAATGGAGTGAGCTCCCGTTACTTGTCTCAGCTTCTGCCAACCTTGCAGTTCGAAAGCACGTTAAAAAATGCAAGTAGAAAAATAGGGACCACCTTTGGTGGGAAGGTAACAGCGTTCTGTGCGCCTTTAGTCATGCCGGCCACATGACCACCGAGACGTCTTCGGACAGCGCTGGCTCTTCGGCTTTGAAACAGAGATGAGCACCGCCCCCTAGAGTCGGGAACGAGTAGCTCGTATGAGCGAGGGGAACCTTTACCTTCCCAAAATAATTCCTTTCTCTGGGGAATTTCCCCGCATGACATGATCAACATAAGTGAGACACGGTTTCGTGCTTTTCCCTCCCAGTGACATGTCTGGTGGTTATGCGCGACAATGCTTGCTTCTTGGTCACCTTTGCTGTCCAAGGAACAGGCAGGAGCTCAAACAAGTTAGTGTACTTCCTGTCTTGTTCAGGGTCTCTTTCTTGGAAAGCAGGTGCCCAATGATCTTGCAATAAAGCACCCTTCTGTTTAGTGTGTGCTTCTTAACTTCAGCAGGGTGGGGGGAAATCACAACATTAACACAGGCTCTCTGTGTGTTTTGTGGCATGCGCCCTTCCCAAGCTTCTCGAGATAATATCAATCTCAAGCACATGAAATCTTTTTCAGGTGAAACCAGGGGTGAAATCCTACCGGTTCGCACCAGTTCTATAGAGTAGGTTGCAAGCAGCTGGTGACATCATAGAACCGG
>JANHFT010001573.1:96451-110284 GCA_032467955.1 Pseudoxenodon macrops
TAGATAGATAGATAGATAGATAGATAGATAGATAGATAGATAGATAGATAGATAGATAGATAGATAGATCCTTAAGGAAGGCAGAGTATATTATGAAAATATATGTTTCATACTGCAGAAAGAAGAAATAATGAAAGAAAAATGGCCTTAAGTACTACAACAGGTGTTGAACAAGTTGGAAAATCTCAAGGATTGGATTAAGTATCAAGTTAAGTAAAGTATAGCATAATCTATCCTAATCAAAGTGGGACCACTTTTGAATTCTTACTGTATACAGTAATTTCCTAATATGGGATTAAGTGCTTATTTTGCCATTCATTATAAGTCAAAAATTGGTTGCAGCTCCTTCATTTTTTTTAGGCAAAATGTGTATAGTTATTTTTGGCATATTCTTCTCTGTTGGCAACATTGCAAGGAAAATTCTGCTTTCTGAGGACTTCTTGAGGGAAAGTAGAACTTCTTGGGAGAAATTAAGATGTTGCATGAATGATTGAAGATAAAGTGTAAATGCTAACCATTATTTTAAGGCGGTTATGGATCAGAGGTTCCCGGAAATACAGAATATGATTCATATACTTGTCATTCTTATTTCATTTCAGAATGCTGAACACCTCCAATTCTAAAGTATATCCAACATTTTGGTAACCTTTCTTGATCTACCTGCAGAAGAGGGTCTGTAGTCTCGCACAAGTTGTATTACATGCATACTTGTATAGAGCTGGAATAGCACAAATACCTCTTCCCTAAATGTTGATAAAGAAGAACAGAAACGAAATAGGAAAAAAATGTCCCTGATATTTGTATTAGGGGGTGTGGACCAACAATTTAAGAGACTTACAGTGAGTAGGCCCAGACATCAGACATTGGTACACTGGCAAATCCTACAATCTTTGTGCAAGATTGTTGCACGCATGCCTTACGTTATAACAAGAATACGAATACATTTCCCTTTAAACTGCGATAGTTTGATTAATGATAATTGAGAAATTATGTTGCTTCTAAACTAGACTTTGTTCAGTATTATGGTATTTACTTCCATGTTGTAAAAAAGATTCAATTGCTTTTCTTTAATATTGAGGTACCTGTTAAAGCATGAGAGCAAGCTAAGCTGCTTTTCTTACTCGGTTTGCAATGCTGCTCCCCTAATCTTCAGTGTATTAGAGAGCTTCTGAAATTGCCCTTGAGTTCAGTGATGAGGAACGGGCGGTGAGACATCAAGGCTATTTTAATCAGATAAGTATACATTTTGGTGGTTATCTCTCCCGTACTGGGCAGAGTTCAGGTGCAACTTTTTTCATACTGCTTTCAGTTTTTATTTGTCTTCAGTTTTCCTTCTTCCTCCAAGATCTTCCTTCATAATCTTCTGACCAAATGCTTTTTCTTACCTTTGATGTTCATAGGGAAGAAGAAGACTAATAGTTTACAGTTATGGAACATTGCATCATGGGACACTACATCCCAAACTAAATTGGAAAATGGTGACAATCCCATTTTTTGCAAGAAGCCAACTGTAATCTAAGGTTATCCTAGATAAGAGAACCAAGAATACTGATGGGGAAGAATCGTATTCTGTTGCTTGCATTTCTGCAACTATGAAAATTGGTTGTTTTCTAGAGATGCTTGGAAAAATTCAAAGCAGTTGGTTTTTCATATGCTCATTTGATCTTGTGTTATGATTAGACAATATAAAATAAGTATATTTGCTTTTCCTCTGGTTTAGAATATTGTGTGTGTGGGTTCATTAATTTATCGGGCGGTGATTTAAATGCTACTACTGGTTATTACAGAAACAAAGAATGCAGATTACTTACTGAATTAAAAAAAAAAGTCAAATGCTGAACCTTCCTTGCTGAAGTCACTGAATGTGGAAGGAGTACTATACCAGCAAAGTTGTGATCAGGAACAGTTATTCCTTGTTATTATGGTTTGTCGTCTTCAAAATATTTGCTGTGAACAAGAGATCTTCATTGTTGAAATAAGAATTGGACATCATTTTCCAGTGTGGACTAGAGAACTGAATTAGAATGAGGGTTTTGGGATCCAGGTTTCCCCTTATAGAGATGAAAATTACTTTAACAATTAGCAATAAAGCTACACATAATTATGTAAAAATACCACTCTGTACAGCTAGCTTAATATAATTTTAAAAATAATCATATTCTCCCCCAGAATCAAATAATAGCCAACTATCAGCAGTGCTATGCAGCACAAATTTGCATAAACCATTATTTAGGCAGGTCTTAACGTCCTCTTCCTGATTTCTCTTCATTCTGAATCTTCAAAGGTAGAAACCTCCAACATAACCCATGACTTATCATAAGCTTAACATTAATGGTGCAGTGCAGCATTACTCTGCCCTTGGTTACTTGCTTTGTGTTGAACGTTAATGCAGTTGTGTATGCCTTGAGAATGTAGTAGAAGTAGGGCTGGGTCTCAGCTGCTCTCTGTGATTGACTGGATATTTTTAGCTCAGTTCTTAGAGCGTAGATTGCCTTATGTGCGCCAGCCATTGATTTTGCTCTATTATTCTTGTGTTTTGGCTAGGTTTGAGGAGAAGGAAAAATTACAATGGATTGTTAGAGCCTTTATTGAATAGGTGTCTAGAGAAACTTGTTTCTGTACAAAGAGATTGTCACCAGGGGCAAGGAAATATTGAAGTTTGAAGGGATTGCCTTTTAATACCTTGAGTGTGGCAGAGCTACATTTAGGTAAAGGATGGAGCTTTGGGGTGAAAGGTCTCAGGAGGAAAAGAAAAGCTAAAAAAAATAAAAGCCAGAGAGAATGAAGACAATTGTTATGTCTACTGAACCAAAATCATGAACTTCAAATGCTTCCATGCTTCTCTTCCAACTGGGCTTACAAAGTGCTATTTAAAAGTTTATGAGCCATTTTGAAATTTCAATATTTATGCAGAAATATGACCTAAAACAGATCTTTTTTCCACATGTCCTAAAACTAAATAAAGAGAACCCAATTAAACAAATGAGTCCAAAACATTATATTTATTCATTTATTTATTGAGGAAAATTATCCAAAGTTATATATTTGTGTGCAGAAAAAATATGTAAATGTTTGCATTCAGAGTGCCTTCTTTGGCCAGCAGTGACTGCACTGAAACATTATCCAATAACTGTTGATCAGCCCTGCACATCACCTTGAAGGAATTTTAGCCCATTCCTCCTTAAAGAACAAGTTTAACTCAGAGACATTGATATGCTTCATTGCTTGAGCTGCCCACTTCAGGATCTTCCATAATATTTTTATAGGATTAAGGTCAGGACTTTGATTTGGCCATTCAAAAATATTAATTGTCTTCTGCTTTGGCCATTTTGTGGTCATACAACTTGGATCTTATTGGTCGTTGCCTTGTGGTATGAGCTACTTGCTCTTGAGCTACCATTCATAAAAACATACATGTCTTTGAATTTGCTAGTACCATTCAGAGTTCAGAGTTCCAACAATGACGGCAAGCCATCCTGGTGCATAGGTAGCAAATCAGGCCCAAACCATGATACTGTCAGCATCATGTTCACAGACAGGATAAGGTCTTATGGTGGAATGCAGTGATTATCTTTCATCAATGCAACATTTTTCATTCAAGTTAAAAAGTTACATTTTCCAGTAGCCTTCTGGCTTAGCCATGTGGTTACCCTGACAATCGCCAATGCCATAGTTTAGTTCCTTAGGTGTTACCCTGGAGTTCAGGGAGACCTCCTGGTGTATAGCACCCTTTGCTCTTGGTATAATTTTGGTTGGTCAACCACTCCAGGAGAGGATAACAGTGGTGTTGAAATGCCTCCATTTGTGCATGATTTGCCTGGCAGTGAACTGGTGGAGACCAAATTCTTTGGAAATAGTTTTATAACCTTTTCCAGCCTGGTGAACATCAACAACTATTTTCAGAATTCTCAGGAATCTCTTTTGGTCAGGGCCATGACATAGTTCCTCATATCTGTGCTTTAAAGATCAAGAACTCTTTAAATAGAGTTGGACCTCCCATATTCACACCTAATTATGTCTTTGATTGAAACAGCTAACTCAATTTAACCCTTCAAATTAACTACTGATCCTTAGAGATTCACATACTTTTTGTGTACAAGTATTAGTAGCTTTGAATCATTTCCCTCAATCATTGAACAAATATAATGTCTTTGACTCATTTCTTTAATTGGGTTCTTTTTATCAACTTTTAGAACTTGTGTGGAGAACAGATGATGTTTTAGGTCATCTTTATGCAGAAATATCAAAAATTTAAAGGGATTATTAACTTTTAAGCACTACTGTAACTACTGTTGTGGTAAGATTGTTTGTTTGTAAAATTGATGGGCCACCCATTTTACCTCATGGTAACTCTTATTATTATTTTAGGGCCACATTGTGCTTTTGGAGTTGTTTCCCTTAAGAAGCCAAAAATATGTTGGAACTCTAGTTTTTCTGGAGCACTAGTTCAGTTTCCCTAGTTGTTTATACTGGGAGTTCTAGTCCAACACATCTGGAAGGCATCAGTTTGGGGAAGACTACTCTAACACATGTCTTTGCGGCCAAGAGAGTTTCCTATTTATTATTTATGTTATTTAATTTAATCTCCCTCCTCCTCTTCACTAATTTGCAGCTTGAAAGCTATCCAAGCACCTAAAATTCAGCCAATGAAATCCATGCCGTTTCTGCCCACATTCTTAACCATTGAAAATGATATGACACAGAAGATGAGGGAAAGCAGAGGAATTTTTTTTTTTAAATGGAGCCAACTCTTAAATCACATTTTTTTAATAACATCCAGTTGAAAAATATCTCAGGAAAAAGTGAATCAGAATCTTTTATTTCCACCTATTACAATTTCCCTTTTCACTTAAGGAGTAACTTTTTTTTGGTAGGGGGAGAAACTTGTAATTATGTTTAATGTATAATGTAACATTGGAATAAGCCATTTTTAATTTGAAAGATTATGCTAAAATGTGATTGAAGGGGGCTGTTTCCGTGAGCAGACTTTAAAATGTCATGCTATCTGTCACTAATAACTCTTCCCTCTTTTTTCTCTGAAAAAGAAAGAAGCCATCAGAACTATTTTCAGGAAGTTTCGGCCTCCTGAGACTAGGAAACAGTGGGAATGTATTTCTAAGAACAAAGAATTGTTACATTTTGAATCTCTATAATGTTATAGTCATGTGAATGTAGGAAATACAAAACTAATGTATTTTGAGAAAATTGGCCAAGTCTACAGCATCCCATTACTCATGAATTTGCCGTAAAATATGCCTGAACTATATTTTATGTTATTGTATTTTTAGTTGAAAAATCACTGAGTTTTTCAATTACTTATGTATTAGCAATATATGTCTCCTTCTGATATAATAGGTAGAAAATAATCTATTTGCCTCCGGCCTGAAAAATAAGTCTAACACTCTAGGCAATTTCTCAAAAAGCTCTAATTGCAACTAAGTGATTCAGTTTCTGTAAAGCAGCACTATTATATGTTGTCCTTGCCTTACAGCATGTTGCCCTTTTCAGTCCCCAGAAACACGTATGATGTCAAGCTGTGAGAAGGAGGCTATACATGTGTGAATACATACTGTACTTTTCCCCCACATATCCTGTATATACACATGAAACCTCTCCCAGTTTTAAGACAAGGTTTCTCTCCTGCTTTTAGCAGGGAGGAAATGATATACAGCATGGATTGACCAAATGCACTGTTTCATAACAAGATCAAGCTTTTGTAAATCCAAAGGTTGTAAGTAAGGCATTTGTCCTCACATATCCTCTTTCTCAGCCTAGTTAGACAAAAGGGTAGCAGCACGGTTGGCAAATGCAGAAAAGGTCTTTGAAAGTTTGCATACCACAAATTGCCCATCTCTGTTTAAAGCTTGCTTAGAAATACCTTTGTTTTTCTAGGGCTGTCATTTGTAGCTTCTCCGCCACGGGGAGTCTTGGGGGACTAGTGTGATATTACCTGTTTATATTTTTACATTTTTATTGATCTTATTTTCATGCTGTTAAACTGTTTTCAAAAAACAAAAACAAAAAACAATCGGAGAGCAGGCTAAACATACCTAAATAAAGAAATGCAGAAATCCTACATTTTCAGAACGTGAAAGAGTCAATAATAGCTTATAGTTATTTAAAGGCTTCTTTTGTTCCGGGAAGACTTGCTCTTTTTGCAATCCTTTTCACGGGAGTGGTAGGAGTGGTAAGTTCAGCGCCCAAAAACATTTACAATCATATCTATATCTATATATATATATATGCAAGTGTATTATTTGTCATGAAGTAATCAAGAATTTTGCAGGCAGGCACTATATATTGCAAAACTCACTGTTCTTTTCTTTCTTTTTTTATCTCTTTTCTTCATAGTACGAAGTCTCTGGTGAGGAGCACCTTTACTCTGATTTCCCCGAGATTGATTTGTCTCCGCTGGATACCAGTGACTTTGACTCACCCAATTGCTTCAGCGAGTTCCAATGGTGGTGCGAGCATTCTGAAACAGAATCCAGTCAGTACAGCACAGACGACTCTGAGCTCTTTCAGGTACCCTATTATCAAGAGATTCCCCTGTTACAGAGGGGAGCCTGCTGTGCAGCACGGTTTTTCCCTTCCTTTAAGAAGTGTGTCACTCTGGGATCCCAGAGTGCCTTCAGCTCCTGAAAACCTGGGGTGTATGCAAAAATTGCTATCAAATTGTAATTTCAAATGTGACAGGAGTGGAGAGGGAATGATTAAATACTAGGGAAGTAATCATGTTAACTGTATTTACTTTAATCTTGATTGAGTTAAACAGCCATTCCGAGTTGGGTTCTGATTACCCCTGCAGGAAAGCTGCTAAGGGCAAAAATACAAGTCGTCCTCACTTAACAACTGCAGTTTGGGATCAGCGACTGCATTGCTAAGCGGTGCAGTTGTAAAGTAAAACATCACAAGACCATACCTGGCTTAAATTAAAGTGGCGTTGAAAAAATTACTTATGACTGGTTCTCAGACTTTCAACCATTGCAGCATCCCTGTGGTCATGTTATCAAAATTCGGACACTTGGCAACTGACATCTATTTATGACAGTTGCAGCAACTAGGGTCATGTGATCATTATTTGCAACCTTCCCAGATGGCTTCCAATAAGCAAAATCAATAAGGGGAAGCTGGATTTCCTTAATTTTGTGATTCACTTAACAATTGCAGTATTTCACTTAACAATCATGGCAAAAAAGGTCGTAAAGTCAAGTATAACTCATTTAACAACCACCTGGTTTAACAGTGGAAATTCTAGTCCCAATTGTAGTCATAAGTCAAGGACTACTTGTATTTAAATCAAGTTAAGTGCAATCAAGCTGGGGTTTGATATTTAACTTTCTCAGGTGAAAGAAAGCATAACTTATAGTGGGTTGGTTCTCTCTGGTTTATTTATATATTTTGAATTGCTTACCATATTTTCTTACTCAGATAGATGTGGGAGTTGGAGCTAGGAGCTTCATTCACAGGAGTGATTTCAGGAAGAAGGTTCAACATGTTTGTTCAACCTATTGTTTTAGATCCTTGGTGTCTACAAGAGTCTTATATACATAATCTTTATCTATGAAGATACGGGGTAAAGTCATCTGAGGTTTTGTAGTAAAATATTCCATATATCTCCCCCCCCCATGTTATCTCATAGAGTGGAGATGCCTATTTCTATCAAGGGCATGGGAGATGTGTAGAAAACTGGAAGGAAATATAAAATGGGGGCTAAGTAATTCAAAAGGGTCTTGGTCAGGAGTGACATTCAATTTTTTCCCCTACCAGTTCTGTGGGCGTGGTGTCATGTGACTGAGTAGGCGAGGCTAACTTGACATCACTCACGGCAAGGTGGGATGGCATCACCCCACCAAGCCATGCCCATCAAGCCACACCGACAGAACCGACAGAAAATTTCAGCCAAATTTTCTAGCATTCAACCTGGCTCCTTCTTGTATCCTTCTCATGTTTCCTCCATGTGTATGAGCCAAGAAGGAGGAGAGAAGCAGCCACGTTGAATGCTGCAGCAGAGAGAATTGAACTTTTCTCCCTCCATTCATAGTGGAGCTGCTGTTCTCTTTATGGTCCCCCCGGCCCCCTCCCTCCTGGGTTATCGAAGTACCTTAAAGGGGCAGGCAGACTGCCACAGCTCCCTTCCAAGCAGGCTCCCTTTGTTTTGCTGCGAAAGGAGGAAGAAAAGTTCAGCCAGGTCTTCTTCTTGGGCATACACACAGAGCAGAAGGGGTGAGTGGCGAGCAGGTGGGGGTAGGCGGGGCCAACTAGGGGTGGTTTTTACCAGTTCAGCAAACCGCTTCAAATCACAGTATCTGCGATCCGGTCAGAACCGGTCGAATTTTACCCCTGGGCTTGGTGTACATCTTTTTTCTGAACAGAGTTCCATGTCCTTTGTAAAGAAAGTACACATTCTATACAATCTTGGCTAAAGTATTGTCACATAAATTTTGCATTTTGGTCTGCGCTCCCTTATTTCAAAACCCATTAAGTGCTTGCTATATCAACTTACTTCTTTGTTGAGAGCATCAGACTTCCTTGATAGAAATTGGACTTGCGCTAACCATGTCTACTTTTGAGTACCAAGTTAAAATATTTCTGCGTCTGGATATTTCAAATGTGATTGCAGTTGTCCTTTGTGACTTCAGATTATTGGGTGAATTTTGGTTTAATTCCTCTCAATATAGTGGTCTTGAATGAGAATATACGTTATATATATATGTATATATAATATATATATATACACGGTATATATATATGTGTATGTATGTATGTGTGTGTGTGTGTGTATATGTGTGTGTATGTATGTATGTATGTATGTATGTATGTATGTATGTATCACTGTATAAACCCAGCTGTTTTAGGAATTCTTGCAAAAAAAAAGTTTTTTCACTCAACCAAATTTAAAGAAAAGAAATTCCCTTATCTGTCTATATATAGCTCCTAGCTTAGTTATGCATCTCTTTTAACAGGAGCACCTGGGATACTCTACTTAATGGCTTCATAAGCCTATTAATTCCTTATTGTGCAGGCTGGTGTTTTTTTCCCCCTTCCTAGATCAGTATGATGAAAATGAGGAAAAGTGGCTGTGGATGGGGAGGGGATCCAGGCTATTAATATATTTTCTGCACATGATTAGTGCTCCATTAATTTGCACTTGGTTTCTAAATGGAGCAAGTGTAGTAAAGCTAATGAGGAGGTGGAAGAGTAGGAAAGGGCTACTGAGCCAATCCTCTTGTGATCTATTATTGAAGGGAAATTACAGGACGGTGCCTGGTGCATGCAGCTATTTTTTTTTTAAACTGATGGATTATTCTTCTGTAGGTGGGCGCACTAAAGGAGAAGGATGCAGAGAAGGCTGGTCCAGGGGGAGCATAAGTTATATGACTCGAGAATGTTAATTTCCATCCTGCAGAAGGCTGCTTTATTTGATTCCCCAGCTTCAGCATCACCTTTACATCTCTGTGCACGTAGATATTTATAGATGAGGCTCTTTGTGTGTTGCTTCCACAGTGCTTTCTAAATATATGTTGTCCCATTATACAAATAATGAGTTAAGACCGGGTGCTGGGTGGATGGAGCAATGAGCCAGTGAAGATTAAAACCATATTACATACCTAGGTTTATGAGAGGCTTTTTTCCCCTCCACAACCCATAGCTTTCCCTTCCTTTCTTGGTTTTCACAAAGTGGTGCAAAACATTGTATTCACACTACAATTAGTACTGTTACAATCAGGGCATTGCAATAGGAGTCCAATGAAAATTAATGCTTCTAATCATAATAACGTAAGTTTAGTTTAAATAGTAATATATGAAATGGAAATAATCTCTGAAATGAGCTATTTTTTTACCTTATATTAACTTCTTCACATAATCACCACTGTTTACTATACATTGCTGCCACTGATAAGCAAGTTTGATAAAGCCAACATGAAAGAACTCGACATATATTATCTTCCACCACCACATCCTGATAGATCCCTCAACCTATCTGAGTCACCACATGCCCACAAAATTGTTCCTTAAATTTTTGGAAAAGATAGAAGTTGTATGACACCATCTTGGACTGCATGCCAGATGGTATAAGATGATAAGATGCAACTTCACAATTGCCTCTTGGCTGGTGAGGTGTGAAGCCTAGTGTTGTCATGTCAAAGCAAATTCTTTCGTGTGTGCTTCCAAATTCTATTTGTTTCAAAGCTTTGAATGTTGCAATGTAGCACTATGAGTTAATAGTGGTGGTAGGTTCAAGGAAATCCATGTGAATAGCCCCATTTGCCAGATCTTGACTTTTGAAAGTTTTTTCCATAGGTAAAATTTTCTGATAATATATATTGTATAGATTGATGATTCATTTCTGGGTCATAATAATGAGCTCCATGTATTGTCAGATATCAAGCTGTGAATAAATTCCTCACTTTTATTCTTGTAGCATGTCAACTCTTAAAGCTTTCTCAATCATCAGCCTATGAGGAAACTACCTTGCTCAAACTTTCTGATTTTGAAGAACATCAATAATTGGACCCGGCACATTCCTGTGAAATGTCAAACTTGACAGCCATTTCCCTTTGAATGATCTGCCAATTGTCCTTAATTAGTTAATCAAATTTTCTCATCTGAAACTTGGTTGCTGGCACAAGTTGTCCACTTTGTGCATGATAAGGACATCAGCTCTTTCTAGTTCACCATATTTACAGTATATTTTTTGACCCAATGATGCACTTTATGCGTTTATTTGATTCAGTTTTTGATGTCACACAGCTCCAACTGATTCTGGACAGATCACAAAATAAAAAAAATAAAAAAACACCACCGCAAAACAAGTTATAAAGAGTTTAGTAAAGAATATACCTTCCATACAAGATAATTATAAGATGGCAATCCAGACAGCACATAATAAATATGAATTGGGGAAAATCCATCCACCATTTCCTCAAGGCCAGGACAAATTATCAGTACTCCTGTCAGCACAGTCATCAATATAAACAATCTGCATTTGCTGATGAATTTCAATTGGAGGGGCTCTTTCAGCAGACAAAAATGCAATCATGATGAAAGTACACTGAGTATTTAATACAAGATTCCATTTCATGAATAAATAGCAAGATAACCTTTTCTCACAGCAAGTTCCCACCGAGTGAAAACAGCAGATGCTAAAGAACTTCTTGTAACGTCATGACTTCTAACATGTCAGTATTGCCATCTATTGGTGACCTACAACATTGGAGGCATTACTTTTCATTTGCTCCTCCTACCTTCAGTTTTCCTGTGGCTAATCCCTGTACAGTTTAATGTGCTGTGAGAACATCAAAATGTGTCATTCAATTTAGAAAACATAATAAGGGGATTGTATATTGTGAATGTTTAGTGCACAAGTTTATGCGGTTTCCCAGCTCACACACAGGTGATTCCGAGTGACTAACAACATTAAAATCCTCACCCCCATGGCAGCAACAACACAAGCAAACCAACTATTTATTTATTAAACAAATTTATATGGCTATCTATTCCCCCAAGGAAAAGTGTTAGCATTAAAAGGAAATCTCTCCATTACCGAACATAATTCAAAGACCTGGGAGTAGGGAACATATTTCCTGCTACACTTTGAGTAGCTGCAATGGGCAAACCATGCCATGTCTATGATTGTTTGGCAGGCCATTGGGGGAAAAGTTTAGTGATGGAATGAAAGCCTTGCCAATACTC
This sequence comes from Pseudoxenodon macrops, assembly GCA_032467955.1. NCBI lineage: Eukaryota > Metazoa > Chordata > Lepidosauria > Squamata > Pseudoxenodontidae > Pseudoxenodon > Pseudoxenodon macrops. The sequence goes on from JANHFT010001573.1 coordinate 108,149, forward strand.
TCCGGATGCAAAAACCTTCGAACACTGGACATTTTCTGGTAAAACGTGATGGGTCTTTATGTTCCCCAAATAGGGTTATCAGTTGGTATAATTTTATGATCTACTGACTGGATTTGGGGCTGGCAAAGTTAAGTGTTCTATGGAAACAGTATATTAAATCTGTAGTCAAAGTCACTGCCAAACTGCTTTCCTTGAGCCAGGCTTCTATTAGGCATTCACTAGCTCCATGCAAGCGAATGTGTAGTTTTAGCCCCTTGCCAGCTGTCCCTGGTGCTATACTGGCCATGATAGAAGTGATGCCTATTTCTCCACGTGAAAGCTAAGCCAGAGAATAAAATAAAAGCAGAATGCCCAGATTCTCCTTTGCTACTTCACCATGTTTTTTGCCTGCAAAGAGTTAATCAGACTGCACATTACTGGTACACTGACTAAAGGTCAGTAATTTTTGCTCAATAACAACCTGGAAAGGCTGTTGCTTTCTTTTCCAGGTACATCATCCATTTTTACAAATAGCAATGAGAACATTACTGACACCCGTCAGCTCAGTCTTTTTTGGGAGGGGAGGAGTGAGGAGGAGGAGGTACTTCTGCTGTAGTAAGAGCCATTGCTGGATTCTACCGTAGCATCTAGAGAGTTTCCTTTTGTATTTTTTTTTTATGGAGGTTCAAGAGTGTTTTAATCAACCCTTTTCAGGGAATAGCAATTCTAAAATGCATTAAATAAAAACAGCATAGAAATGTGGTAATTGGAGCCCCTCTGGTTACTGCTGAGTGTAATTACAGTAGGAGGCCTTACCAGCTGCAATGAAGCTTATCCAAGCAACCTCTAACTGATCTGCTGCAGAAGCTTAACTGTATGTGCAAACAAGGGATGCAGTTTTAATTTCCTGAAATGGCTGAAAGTTGTGGAGGAATGAATGAACAATCCACAGTCCCACAACATAGATACAAATGGTAAGAACAACAGTCTTTCTCTGGATAAGTGCAACAAAGCTGGTCTGGATAAGAACAGAGAAAAAGAATCTTAAATTGGCATATTAACACAATAGTGCAAATACATGGGTGCTGCTCATGAAAAGATGATTCATTCATTAATATTTATTTATTTTATTTATTTATTTATTTTGTCAAGCATGTGTTAGATAACATATAAGTGTAAACATGGTTATTAATACATGAAATGGATATGAATAAAAGGGGATATTAGGACAGGGACAGTAGGCACATTGGTGTGCTTATGCACGCCCCTTACAGACCTCTTCGGAATGGGGTGAGGTCAACAGTAGATAGTCTAAAGTTAAAGTTTTGTGGGGTTTGGGGAAGAAACCACAGAGTCAGGTAGTGCATTCCAGGTATTGACCGCTCTGTTGCTGAAGTCGTATTTCCTGCAATCGAGTTTGGTGCGGTTTACCTTAAGTTTGTATCTATTGTATACTCGTGTATTGTTGTGGTTGAAGCTGAAGTAGTCATTGACAGGAAGGACATTGTAGTGAATAATTTTATGTACTACACGTTGGTCAAAACAGAAGGTGGCATAGTTCTAAGTTGTCTAAACCAGAGGTGGGTTCCTACCGGTTCTGACCAGTTCTACCGAGTAGGTAGTAGGCCACTGGTGACGTCATGGAGCCAATTCTGTTGCTCCGAGGGCACCAACATCTTTTTTGGGGATTTTTTATAAATGTTTTTTTCGGATTTTTTTTCTTCTCTGCAGAAACCAAGTTTCCGGCACTGTGCATGCGTCGCCATCCTGTTTTGGCCCTTTAAAAAAATCAGGGCTTTTTTTACTGCACGTGCATGTGCGCACAGGGTGCGCACGCACGCGCACAAGCCGCACCCACGCAGCACGGGAGGCAGCGAACCGCCAGCAAGCTAAGTTTAGAACCAACCCCTGGTCTAAACCCAAAATTTCAAGTCTGGTGGCATAAGGTGTTCTGTTGCGAGCAGAGGAGTGGAGGACTCTTCTTGGGAAATATCTCTGTAGTCTCTCAATTGTATTAATGTCTGATATGTACTGTGGGTTCCAGGCAGATGAGTCGTATTCGAGAATTGGTCTAGCAAAGGTTTTGTATGCTCTAGTTAGCAGTACAATATTACCAGAAAAGAAGCTATGCAAGATTAGGTTAACAACTCTTAATGC
>JANHFT010001573.1:110384-123040 GCA_032467955.1 Pseudoxenodon macrops
CTATGCAAGATTAGGTTAACAACTCTTAATGCCTTTTTGGCAATGTTGTTACAGTGGGCTCTGGCACTTAAATCATTAGAGATGAGTACTCCAAGGACTTTGACAGAGTGAGGGTCGTCTACAAGGACATGTCCATCCAGCTTGTATTTTATGGTGTGATGGTTGTTGTTTTTTGCCAATATGTAAGACAGAGCATTTGTTGGATGATATTTGAAGTTGCCGCTTGTTTGACCATTGTGACACATAGTCAAGCTATTCAAAGTGCATGCCACAGTTTCAAGTACCCAAATCTTGCCAATTACCAGAACATGTCAAGCCATAAGGCTTGGGCAGAAGCTTTGTCTAACCCCACCAGAATCTTCCAGGTGGGTTTTCCTGCTTTATGTTGACAGGAAAGGGGGCTACTCACTCTTACCAACAGACAATTTTAGCTTATCATGCTTTGTTCAGTATCGCACTCAATCCCTCCTTGATTTGACTTAATAAGAGCCTAGCCTAGCAGGATGTTGTAAAAGGACCTAGAAGGATGTGTGTAAAGCTAATATTATTGCTATTTAGTTCCTACAATAAAATCGATTTATACGTTGATTCCTGTAACAATTTTTACAGTGATAAGGGTATTTTCACTTCCTAGGATAGAGCCTCCTAGAAGTAACTGAGAAGGGGCATATTAAATTAAAAAGTGTGGAGGAAGTGCTTATGTTAGGGCAAGTTGTGTTGCATACTGTAAAAGAGTTATTTAATGTACATACTGCTTTTTTATATAACATAAAAAGAATGGCAGAAAAAACATGTGATTGCTTGCATTAAGCATTTTGTCCTAGTTCAAAAGGTGAAGTATATTAATGGAAACATATAAACATGTCTTTAGTTCTTTTCTGTTCCTTCTTTTACTATAAATGTCACCTTAGATTTCAGGACCTGTCAGACTAGTTGTACTATAACTGCTCATTCATTAAGAACTTTAAAAGAGACATAGTGAAAGCATAAAGCTCTTTGCAGCTTTATGATGTTGTTCTAAAAACTCCAGAATGACTGACAAACCCTCATTGCAGGATATGTATTTTTCACCCAGGAAAATATAAACAGAGCAAGCCTTTGTGTTTCATACAGAATGAATGCATAGAACACCATGAAAAATATCCTGTTTATGTCCTATCTAAAGAGGTATTTTGCCAATATTAGAAGGAAAATAGATTCTCAAACAATACTGCATTCTTGGTGCTGTCATGTGTCATGAGGGTTTAATGACTTCACTATTATGGAATAGTCAAGGTATTAATGGCTGCAGATAGCCCAAATATATGCCTAAAGTCACTGTTTACTTCTTTAAATGCAAACTACATATTTAAATATTTGAAAATCAGTTCATATGTTTGGCCTTGAGAAAGACCCAGTGAGTATAATTGTAAAAAGTATGCTACATATACAGTGCATAATTTGTTGAAAACAATCCTATATCAGCCTTTAATAAATAACTAAATGTACATATCAGCAAGACGGTTATACAGTAAATGCAACTGCCTTGCATATAAATTTTGAATTAATAACATCAGTGGGCAAGACTATGCCATGTATTTGAATTAGCTCTAACTGGATTAGACTAGGATATCTAATGTTTTAGACAGCTAAGCTTTTCCCCTGTGTGTGTGTTTGTGTGTGTGTCAGTGCGTGTGATATCAGTGCTTCCAGCATTCAGGTTTCAACACTTAATGTGTTATGTCTCTAGAGCATTCTTTCCATTACTATCCCGGTAGGCTGAGGGTCAACTACATATAACTTGAACATGTGATTATCAGCTATGTCCAAATCAGGATCAGAACAAAGGTTAGTGTAGAACTGTTCATTCTTTCCTCTTCTGCAGTTCCATCTGAGAATGCAGGAAAATGGGCTCTTCAATTTACATTGTCCAAAATTATAAATTAATTTGTTTGATTTGATAATGAAATAACAGCAGAGACTGAGAATCTGAATAGGGTGTAGAAGTTGGCTAAAGCAACTGCATTTCTCGTGGTAAATCCCTGATTTGAGTATTTGCTTATATTTGTTATAATATTGTTATTTGTTGGGTTTTTAAGCAAACTTACTATCTAAGAATGACTCACACATATGGAATTTAATAGCAGTTGACTCTGTTAACCCATTTTCATGTTTGTACAACACACTGAATTTTAAACATCAAACAGTCAGGAGTTTTTACCCTAGGCTAAGCTAAAATGTAATAGGCTAATTTATATCTCAGGGCATCATGTGAGCACAGCTATAGCTTTAAAGGTTGTATAGGAATTACATGCAAGGGCAGAATGTATTGTATTTGAATTATATGTTTTCTTTAAGTATCCTTAAATAATGAAGCACCTTGATGGCTGTACCTCACTGCAGCATAGAGTCATGCAAGTATGCTAAGACACTGGTTCTCTACTTTTTCTTCACCAGGGACTCCCTTTAAATACCTTAACTCAAAACTTCAAATCATAACATTTCTTCAGGCTTTCATGGATCCCTCCCTGGAGGCCCATGGACCACAGGTTGAGAACCATTTCATTAAGCAATGAAATGCTCGCTAGATATTAGATGTATAGGGTTAGATACAGTATTGCTTATTAACTTGCAGTTCAATAACACTCCATAATATAATTAAACAGCTCCAGAATTTTTAATTGCTTTGGGTAAATTCATTTTTTTCTAAGATCTACAAGTTCCTAATCAGATATATCTTATACAGCTATTATATTTGGGTAGCCACTATGCAGCAACAAACATGCGGAGAAAATTCTTTGTTATCTTCCATGGATTGTTCAGATTTTCACAGCCCAGATATGGCAACCCTACTATCCTGAGCTCATCTTGATTGGAAATTCAAGTCCTTTTCTTGACCTGCATGGATTCTAAGTAACTTCTGTCAGACATACCTGGAAGCTGCTGCATAGCGCTGCATCCATGTGTCTCATTACTTCAGTTGAATTTGAACACTTGCCTAATTTTCCCATTGAAAGTTGGAGTTAAAAGTGCCTGACTTTGATTGGATTTTGTGCATTGATTTAAAACGAGTACTTTAGTAGCTTCAAATTTTATTGCTATATGAAAGATTTTCCCTGAAGTGAAAAATATTACCTTTCAGTATTATCTAGCTACAAAGGCTAGAAGACTGGAAGACCTCCAAGGTCCTTTACATATTCCATTCCATTCTAACTCTACTCTACTCTACTCTACTCTACTCTACTCTACTCTATTGCAATTTGTAATTTGTAATATAAATGAGAAGAAAGAGTAGCAGATTAAGATGCCATCAATTAATTGAGTGGTAATGTTTTATTTGATATCAAAGAGATATAAATCTAATCCTAAGAAATTTTAATTAGAAAATGTCCATTTTGTTCAATGAGAATTAAATGCTCCTTAAATTGCTTAGGACAGCATAAATCTTTTAATATTTTCAAAAATTATATTTTATAGATAGACACATTTTTTTACTACTAATGTTCTCTCATCAATGTATGTATTTGTGATCTTATTTGGGTTTTAATAAACTGGACTAGATCAGACTCGTTGCCTATGTGTCATATATTTTATGTTCTGAGTCCTTTGTTTACCTCAGCATAAGAATTGTGGTAACTATCTGGAATAAGAAACTTCAACGCAGCTCCTCTTTGAATTCAAATTGAGTTATGGTTGACTCTGTCAAATCCGGACAATACTAGGAACCCTGTTTCTACAGGTGTATATTTTGAGTTAGTGTCAGTAGGATTATAAATACAGTGTGTGATAAATCACTGTCTATTAAAGATGTATATATTCTTCTTGGCTCTATCCCCAGTATTTGGTATCTATTAAAGTATCAAGAATTGTGATTGGGGCAAGGAAGGGTATGGCTAAAAGAATGACTATACAACACTGTAAATAGAAATCTCCTGAATTATAGTAATGGTTGTTGATATGCGATGTTTGTCAGCATTTGAATCATTTTATTTGTTTGTTTGTTTATTGAACAAAGGGCCAAAGAAAACTTTAGAGCCGTATGATCAAACTTTCTGTTTACTGTATGTTTAATGTTAGGCATGTATTGAATATAAATATGCCATGGTATTACCAGTTTCTCTGCCTGCTTTTAAAAGAATATAAAGACATCTGGCTACTCTGTTGTGTAAATAACCAGTATATGATTACAAGTGAGTTTGTATCTTGTCAGAAACACTGTGTTTGGGGAAACATCTCTTCTTAATTTCTGTTTTTCTCCTATGTCCTTCTGACTCTTCCCAGCAGATTATCGACAGTGAGAATGAAGCTTTGCTGGCAGCTCTCACTGAGACATTGGATGACATTCAGGAAGAAGACATGGGTCTGGCTGCCTTCAAAAATATGGACGAGGGGGACATGCCTAACAGCGGCTACACCTCACCCATCCCCTCTCCCAATCCTGCTGCACCAGTCACGAGGGGGCCTCCTGTGGCCCAAGAGGTTGATGAGCTGTCTCTAGTAAGAACCACTTCCTACTGTTTAAGGTGGATTTGGATGCGCCTCTGATAATCCGACTGCATGGGTATGATAGGAAGCAAAGGTCTGAATTTTTTCATTATAGGCTTACAGTTATAAGCGTACAAAAGCATTATATCTATTATTGTATACGTATACATGTGCCACATTGTTGCTCTCCTTTGACCTGCTCCATAGCAATCTTAATCGGGAAAAATTTGATTGGGATAGAAAAAGGAAGGGCATAGGGCGGGCTAGCGCATGGAAGTGCATAAGCACATCACAGTACATCTGGTCCTCCATTTAACGATTGGTTGCGTAACCATTTGAAATTACCATGCAGAACGAGTGCTTTACACCCCGCAAAGCACTTCTGGCCTTCATAAATGTACCACACATCCCACTCTTCATATCACATGACCCTCATTTTGGCTGCTTGACAACCGGCTTGCCCTTACAGCCGGTTGCATTGTCCCCCCTGATCACGTGACTGCAATTTGCAATGTTTTCTGCTGGTTTGCTGCCATTTTTTTGCTGGTTTCCGGCAAGCCTTTTCAGAAAAATGGGTTGGCACATACGGCCATGGCACTCGCTTAATGACTGTTGATCCACTTAATGACAGCACTTATTTGCTTAATGACCACCACAGAAAATGTTGTAAAATTGTGTCTTGTCACATGTGTACCTTAACTTACAACTAGAAATCCGGTCCCAAATGTGATTGTAAGTTAAGAGCCACCTATATTCATTTCAAATACTATCTACTCAAGGGATGCCCACTGTTCAACATTTTGTCTCATCTCTTTACATTTTTCCTTACGTTACACTTTCATGTCTGTTAAGGAGATGTACATGATTTTGTAAATTGTGACATTTTCTTTGCGTGAATAGTCATGATGCAGGGCAAGCTGCTGTGCAGCATTTTCTCTAAAAAACACCAGTTCTAGTACAATAATTTAATAAATTGTTCTGAGATTTCATAGTCTCAGCTAATAATTGCCTCTGGCCAATCTTTGCTGGTCTTGGAAACCAAATGAGATAAAAATTGAACTAATTAGTACTTGGATGAGAGACCATCAGATATCACTGGGAATACAAGATATTATACTGCTGTTACATGGTTATGTCCATGTAGTCATCAGAAATGGAGTTTAACTCTTTAGCTCACATAGTGCCTATATCATTTCCAAGGGTCTTGAAACTTGCTTCCTATAAAGGAACTTGTTTTCCCAAGGAAAACTGACATTTGTGAGAAATTTTGAGTTCTTCATTGAGGCACACACTCTAGTCCTCCCTTGAGGTAGCAGAATAATCTGTAGTTGATTTTATGTGTTTTCTGTTCCTCAGTACATAGTATTATTAGCCAACCAGCAGGTGAGAGCAAATAAAAGAATATTATGGATGACAGCCTCTCTGATAATAGAAAATACTGCTACTTGTAATCCAGGTTTCATTTAACAAGGAAAGATCATTATGGAACTCTGAAACTTCAATGCTCCATAATGTCCTTTCACAAAATATGCTTTTATAGGACAGGAGCATTCTTCATTTCAAGCAGAATCTTGCACAGGATATGAGGAACATAGCTATGTAGATTCTAGCCTCTCATCCATCCATCCCACTTCCTTGTTATCTACCATTAATGAATTTCATGATTTCTAAAAGTGTTATAGTGGCATCTAGTGGTAAGAAGTACACATTTCCATGTCACAAAACTGCCTGTGTATGTCTCTACATATCTCTCACACACGCACACACATATAGCATAAAGTATATATATATAATGCACCATATATATAATGCACCATATATATATATATATGCTATATATGCTATATATATATATAGCATATATATGAGAGATGTATACGTTGCAGAATTGACGAAAATATTTTTTTTATGTTTTCTCATTGTAGAAAGTTTACAACTAGAGGATCAAATTAGGATTGCACTAAAAAAAGTTTTCAAATTTTGGTTATTGGAACTAATTGAACATTTGTCATTTGCTTAATTGTTAAGGAGAGTTTTGAGTTTGAGTTAAAGATTTGTTTTCGCTGCCATATTCCCACCAAAGTCAATGGTTGGTTAAGTTCCCATTTTTCCTTCAGTGAATTTCCAAAAAGGTACAAGATGTTTATATTGTCAACCTTTTTTTCAGGGCTTATTGAGATAATATATAATTCCTACCTTTATCCAATTATGTGAAATAAATCTTATTTCTTTCACCCATCAATGAAAGCTCGCTGAGCTTTTAGATTATTATTACGTTATATACACAAAAATGTGAAATCACTGTTGCCAGTTCTTTAGCTGGTGTCAACCTCTGTATGCACTGAGTTCTTCCTAAGAATTTGGGATACCATAATGTATTGGAGTTACTATTTCTTTATTATTTTCATGGGATGGCAAGTCAGACTAACTGCAGCAATAAATTCAGTTGTTTTTTTTAAAAGCTTGACTTTGCCAAGTTATTGCTGGTCTTCAGTCTTCCTGTGATGCATCTTCCTCATGAGCTTGAGTCATATGATTCTTTATCTTTTTGGGAGGTGTTAAACAAAATGATGAAATTCTACTCATGTTCAGGGGAAGGAGACTTCTTTCTTCTCTGTCACTTTCTATAATGGGGAACGTCCATGGAACCATTCCAAATCTTTTGAGATATTTTTTTTTATATGGAAGAAATAACACGTTCTTTGCTAATGAAAGCTGTCTGCTAAACATAGCAACTCAGCTCCCATGCCTCTTCTGTCCTCTTATCCTTTCCTGACAGCCATGGGTATGATTTTGATATTGATATTTTGATTTTTATATTCTTCCTAATATATGAAGAAAGGGGATGAATAATGCTAAAATAATTCTGGGGGTGGAGATAGGCTGTTAAAATAAAATATTTAACTAACAATGTGGCTTTTAGTTTGGATTTCTACTTCACTTATCCTATGATTGTGTTCGAGTGTGGGAATTTGGAGAATTTAAAAAGAAGTGACTACTGTTCATTTATAGAGGAATTTTGACTCTTTCTTTCACCATTTCCCTTTCTAGCTAAAGAAGTTGCTTCTCTCACCATCCAATGTGCCTCCAAGCTATGAGGTTCAAAGAGAGGGGAATATATGGCGTCAAGGACCTCCTAAATCCAGACCTCAGCGATCATGTGCAAAGGTATTGTTCTTCTTGGCAGCTATAGCTTTACATAACAGTGGGCTATGTTTATGTGAGATGAAATTTTTGCCAGGAATATTACACATGTTGTATGTTCAGATTACTAGTTCAGCATTAGTTGTGCTTATTGGCAGTGACTCTCCAGAGTCACTTTCCAGGTGTTCCTTTTTATTTTATCTTTACCTTCCAGTGAATAGACCAAATAATTTCTGCCACTGAAAGCTCCTGTGTAGGTTGAGTAGTTGTTCTCTCTGTATTTATAGTCCTCTTTCACCTACGTTTCTTCTCACAGGCAAACCATCACAGCAATCATTTGCTTATTTCCTTCAAAATCTTTAACAATGGTGCTGGGAATGTTGTTCTGTAAAATAATACAATTCTTTCTGTTTGATCCATCTGAAAATTAAGACATTAGAAAGGCAGACTTTGGATGAGCCATGCCAAAAAGATAGAACTTAGATCCTTCTGCATATAACGGATATGTCATTTATTATGAACACAATGTACAAAGTGATAGAACCATCCAGTTGTTAAAGCCAATTGTTTAAAATCACACCAGAGGCCATTAAAGGTTTTTCACTTGGATGAAGGAAATTGTGCAGTGTATTAAATAAATGAATTTGGATTGCATAGGGAAAGATAAGGAACATGGGAAGACAGAGTGTAATGAAGCCTGGGGTGGGGATAGAAATTAAGCCTTCTGTGCTTAATGTCATGTTTGTTATATATATCACATGGACAGAAAATTGATTGAAGAATCTCTGCAATCTATATCATACCATACCTCTGAAATCTTTAGAAGAAGCTTTTTAAAAATATTCTTTTTCCTCTTGTTTTTCCTGCTAGCTCTTTTGAGAATCTTCTGGGCTCTACTCTTGATTTCTGAATAAATTTAATGTATCTCTACAGCTTATATCTTTCAGGTTTTTCTGTTTCCTGCTATAGGCGGGTAGATAGATAGATAGATAAGAAACAAAGATAAGGGCTTGTTCAAAGTAAATTTCTATCTATCCTGTATTGTGCACAGGTGATCAAAGGTCTTTGAGGAAATCTGGAAAAGCATTAAAACATTAATCCTGATACTGGTTTGTCCATATTTACAAAGACTTAAACACAATGCAGTTCAAGAAATAATACAATCTGTTCCCCCACACACACACAAAGCTAATGTTTCTTTTTATTTTCTTATTGCTTTGTTAAAGTATAGAAAATTGGCTGATATATTATTATAGAAAAGTAGCTTGGAAGAATCCTATAATTAAGGATCCTCCCACTCTAATCCAATCTCAATGTCTTAGATATATTAAGCTGTTTTTTGTATAGATTACATTCATCTATACAAATACCCCTTTTATGAGGGAAAATATTGAATATGGATGTTTAAGTGCATTTCTCTTTAGGATTACATGTATTTCTGCCTTTTTCTTGATATTATTTTAAGTCATTTTCATTTTTATTGATCGTTTCAATTAAAATGAACTCAAAAGAATGGCTAGAAGGACCAAAAGTATATGGAATTTCACAAACTGGAAATTAGTACTCACAGCACAGGGGTTACTTGCTGGGTTAATGTGATTCTCCCTCTAGCTTATATCTTTGTACCTGCTGAAATTAGTATGTATATATGTAGCTGAGCTGCAACTACTGAATTATGCATCACAGCTAAATGATTTGTTTCTTGCCATTGCCATCATGTCTGGGCAGCTTGAGATACTTCCTTAAATGCACATGTGCACACACACGTGTGTGTGTGTGTGTGCTGTTAAACGCTAAGCACGTTGCCTTTTGTTTTTAACCATAGTCCCAGACAAGCCCAAAGTCCCCTAGCAATGCTATCACATCCCTGCTGATCCATCTTTCAGGCAGTATATTTATGCACACATCTTTCACTGCTTTAATTTTCTAGAAATGAAAGTAAAGGAACTTTTCCCCTTCAGCAAGAGTCTTCCCACATCGCAACTGTGATTCCACTCCCCTCCATTTTATGCAGCCATGTATGCCATCCAAATTGCAGGATTGGAACTTATGCAATGAAAACGGTGAAAGGGAAAGTACTCCCATGGCTTGGCACTTTATCAGCTGTGCCCAGTCTCAAAAGGCAAAGAAGAGAATGAAAAGAAGTCAACCTGCGATGTAAAATGCTATGGAACTAAGCCTGTGATGAAAGATAACAGATTCCTGCAGCGAAGAGTGGATAATGACCTAATCTCTTCTCTGATTCAGGGTGTTAAAAAAATCACCTTAGGGATCAGAATGAAAGTCCAGGCCATACTGTGTGCATAAGTGCTTATACAAACTATATTTTCCAAATATAACTTAACAAATTCAGAATACTATAACGCACAAATGTGCAAAGAATGGAAGAATGTTATCCCCAGTAACAAAAGAAACAATATATAGATGCAAAAGCAATTCTTGAGAGCTTTCTATTATGTCTTTCTTTCTATATTAATCCTTTAAGCCCATATTTGTGGATGTGAAATCAAATATCTCTATATATCTGGTGCTTAATAAATGACTTCAAAGCAGGGGTGAAATTCAGAAGGTTCTGACAGGTTCTGGAGAACCGGTAGCAAAAATTTTGAGTAGATTGGAGAACCAGCAAATACCACCTCTGACTGGCTCCAGAGTGGGGTGAGAATGGAGATTTCGCAATATCCTTCCCTCAGGAGTGGGGAGGGAATGGGGATTTTGCACTATCCTTCCCCTGCCACACCTACCAAGCCACGCCCACAGAACCGGTAGGATTTTTTTTTTAATTTCACCCCTGCTTCAAACAGAATAGAATGCCAAGGCTTCTGTAGAAATCATTTGAAAATTCCAGTCAGACCAAACACATTTAGTTGATTAGAGCAATGGTTGTTATAGGCGTCTTTGAATAAAACAACATGCCCAAAAAAATACAACTCCTACACAATTAAGTACAGTTAAGAAACAAGATAATTTTCCACTATGCTTATAGACACAAACAGCTTATATGATTAAATCGCTAGAGCTATGAATTACATTTGTTGATTCTAATATGATGGTTATATAGGTTTGATATAGGTTATATAGCTAATATAGGTATATAGGGTGAAATTGAAGTACTAGTACACAAGGGCCGATACAGTTGCCATTACTGAAACTTGGTGGGATGAAATTCAAGACTGGAATATTGCAGGGGTGGGTTGTAACTTACCTCAGCACCGGTTTGCTGCCTCCTGCGCCGTGTGGGCGTGCCGTGTGGGCGTGTGCGTGCTTCACATGAGCGTGTATGCGCAGTACAAAAAAAATCCAAAAAAAAAAGGCTGAAAACAAGATGGCAATGCATGTGCAGTGCCAGAAACTCAGCTTCTGCACATGTGCAGAAGAAAAAAAATCCCCAAAAAATTCAAAAAAGAAAAGATGGCAACCTCCATGGACTAGAACTGGCTCCGTGACATCACCAGCAGCTTACTACCTACTCAGTAGAACCGGTCCGAACCAGTAGGAACCCACCTCTGAAGTCAACTATATTTCCCCTGTTTTGAAGACTCGATTTGTTATGATTTCCTCTTCCTCTCACACGACTGCTGGTTCATATTTTGTCACTACTGATGGATAAAAATATTTGCTGGGTCAACAATATAACTGCGATGGGTTTTCATAGGCTAACATCATGATAGTCCATTGCAGTTTCCTCCCACCGCCCAAAAAATGAATTCATGTTTGACTCTTGCTTTAGAGTGATGGAATTCTATTAAAGAGACAGAGGTCAGAAAACAGATCTTGGATGTCATTAACCCGGGCAGAGATTTTTTTCAAAGAAAAATCCCTGTGGGACTTCAGACTTTTAACTTCTCTGGACTTTTAAGGCTTAGATCTTTATTTCAGAGATTGGGAATTGGTATGTGGTTTCTGGACAAAGGCCAAAGGGTATATTTTTCTCTGTTTCATGGATCCAATATTGGGGAGAGGAGGAAAAAAAACTTGTGAAAAAGATTTATTTTATCATTCTATTCCTTAGAGTCTTTCAAAGTTTAAAAAAAAAAATCAAATCGGAGGGCAAAAGGAAGAGATTCGGACTCGCAGAAAAATATAAAGTTGTTCCAGAATCACAATTCAAACTTTGGATTGCATTTCTTTATATAAAATAGCATTTTCAAGGATCCGTGCATAAATATATTTGATTGTGGCTATGATGATGATTATTTGACATTTAGGTTCAGTCTTTCTTCTTATGTACTCAAGATGACATATGTTCTTGAAATCTCATGATTTCCTTCCTGGAACAACCTTACAGATAGTCCTTAACTTTAACAGATTAACAGAGTTCTAAGGGACCTTGCAGGTCATCTAGTCCAACCCCCCTGCCCAAGCAGGAGACCCTACACAGAGGTGGGTTCCTATGGTTCTATAGAACTGGTAGTAACTTGGTGATGATATCATGGAGCCAGTCCCGTCTGTGTCTCCGTGGGCGCTGCCATCTTGGATTTTGCTTCTGTGCATACGCAGAAGCTAGCATTTGATTGCTGCGTGCATGTGTGTGTGCGCGTGCATCCTTCACGCATGCACATGCAGAGCGACCCTGAGCAAACCGGCAGCAAAAATATCCAGAACCCACCCCTGAGCAAACGCTCAGTCTAAAGCCACCCAACTTCCATCATTTCATGTGATGGTTGGCTCAGCCAAAGCAAGCATTTAAACAGGGTAATTAATAATTCAGGAGAAAATCTTTTGGAAACTGAGGAAGAAAAGAACCACATAGATAGAATGAATTTGTGACCAAAGCTTTTGAACAGTGGTACTTTAAAGAAGAATCAATCATTGGAGGCGAAGGAAAAGGTAAAGGTTCCTCTCGCACATGCGTACTAGTTGTTCCTGACTCTAGGGGGCAGTGCTCATCTCCGTTTCAAAGCTGAAGAGTCAGCACTGTCCGAAGACATCTCCGTGGTCATGTGGCCGGCATGACTCAACGCCGAAGGTGCACAGAACGCTGTTACCTTCCCACCAAAGGTGGTTCCTATTTTTCTACTTGCATTTTTTACATGCTTTCGAACTGC
>JANHFT010001573.1:123140-141858 GCA_032467955.1 Pseudoxenodon macrops
TATAGAACCGGTCAGAACCGGTAGGAACCCACTTCTGGAATGTGGTGATGGAAGGATATAAACTGCTCAAAAGAAACAGACCTAACAAAAGAGGAGGTGGAGTTGCATTATTTATGAGAGATCAGTACATCTCTACAGAAATGTATAAAACCAAGGATGAAAGCCTCTTAGAATGCATATGGGTTAATATATAAGGAAAAAAAGAATGACATTGCCATAGGTCTATACTAGAGGCCATACAGCCAAGCAGAAGAAATAAATGAACTTTTTGATAGTCAGTTAACAAATGTATGTAGAAAACACACCAAAGTAGTAAGGGAACTATCCTAAAATGAACTGGGAGACAAACTCTGCATCAAGTGGAAAATTCAGCAGGTTCCTGATCATTCTACCTAATAACTTAGTCAACCAAAAGTAAAGAGGGAACTAGAGGGACAACTCTGCAACAAGTTTACACTCGTTAGTTATGTTAAATGCTTCTGCAAGCTACAACTTCACTCTATTCCTCTTTGACACTCTATTGACAGAAATCAATATTCCTCTTTTTGTTATGAAGACCTCCCTGAGAATTGGTGAGAATTGGTTAGTCTTATTTGAAGCATAAACCAAAGTCATTTGCACAATAATTTGGACAATATTATATAAAACATAGACATCTCAGTGGGAATAGAAGCCAAACTTAGAGAAATAATAAGCAGCCACCAGAAAACCAGATTCCGCAAATTCTCTGGAAATAGAATAGACCATAATGATTCTGTCTGTTAAATTACTTGTTTTTGAATTAAAGCCAGAACCTTCTGTCATTTAAGTCATAGAGAAATGGCACTGAGAATGATTCTTCCATTGTTTTATTACCTAATATGAATCTATGGCATTTGATATGGATGGTTGGGAAAAAAAGCCATACAATATTATCTTACTAGTTTGTCAGCAATTAAGTATAGTTAAATTAAGTATTTTAATTAAGTATGGTATAATTAAGTCTTGAAACAGCCATTTTAGTAATGTGAAACATGAAAAGATTTGAATGATCTCTGCTGCAATATGCTTAACCACCTAGAACAGTGATGGACCTTTTTTTGCTTGGGTGCCAAACGCGTGCATGCACATGCCCACACCCATAACGCAATGCTCTCCCACCACACTTGCGCGCACAACCACCATCCCCCACACTGACACACACACACACACGTGCAGGCCTCACTGAAGCCTCTAGACTTTTGGTAGGCCCATTGGGCCGTTTTTCGCCCTCCCCAGGCTTTAGGAAAGCTTCCTGAAAGCCTGTGGATGGTGGAAAATGGGCCCAATGGGCCTACTGGAAGTTTTTCCCCGATAGACCCATTGGGTCTGATTTTCGCCATCCGCAGGCTCCGGGGGCTTTCCTGAAGCCTGAGAAGGGGGAAAATTGTCTTCTTCTGCCCTCTGGAAGGCTGAAAATCAGCTGACCAGTGCGCTGGAGCTGACATAGGGCAACGCCTCGCCATCATGGACCTAGGACAAAGAAATGGATAAATTTTGGATGTAGCTTAACTTCCTTTTTTCTTTGCTTTTGAAGGTGGAAGGTGTCCATGACAGAAAGTCAACTTTTCCCCAGGCTCAGAGTCGGAACTGCACTGAGCTTCATAAACATCTTACTACGACCACCACCACCAGACACTGCCCACACAGAAAAAACAGTGGGCCACTAGACAAGTGTCATGCTGACAACATTAGCAGCTGCTCTGTACCCCAGAGACATTACATCCAAAACGAAGAAGATAGCAATTTAAATAAAGATACATCAAACAGTGTAGCGCCTCCTCTCTCTTCCTCCGAGAAAGGCACTGGAGACAAAGAACTTCATGCTGCAGTGGAGCTTATCCACTACATGCATACGTATTGCCTTCCTCCAAGAAAACTGCCCCCCATGCACCCTGGTGAGGGGAAACACCAGCCTTTTCACAGCCCCTCCAAAAGAGCAAAGCCAGATCCCCCACTGCAGCAGCCTCCACTCTGTGGGAATGACAATTGCCCATCCAGCCCTTGGCATTTCTCCATGCACTGCAAACAATCCCGAACTCCGCTTTCTAAATTTTCCATCCTGAAAGAACTGCTTGCCAGAGAACTCCCATGCGATGTGAGTAAGCCATATCGATTAGCAAAACCTGTCTATGCCTCCTTGGCCAGGTCACAGCTTCACAAGTCTTCAAGACCTTCATCTCACAATACCGGGAGGGAATCTATGGATGGATATAATAAGCCCGCCACCAAAATAATACCCGAAATGAAAACTGAGCTGAGACAGATTCTCAAAGTAGAGCCCGAGGCCGAAAAAGAAACTGCAGAAGAGGATGGTGCAAAACAAGGGACTCCCGTGGGTCAGGGATTCTACGGGAAGTCAAGTCGCAAACCAGACACCTCTATTTATGCAGTGCGTCGCTCTAAAAGACTCAACCCTGAGCTCAGTGTTTGGCAGTCTTTCTTTGATAAACCTCCCTCAGAACTTACCGTGTCCTCAGCGACCACAGCAAACACGTTCGTTTCAATAGAGCCTACCCTCTGCTCATCTTTACAAAACTTTAATACAGAAGCACCAGCAGCGGAAGTAGAAGTGAGTGGCGCAGATGAGATGGACGGGGGATTCCAGAGTTTCCCAATGGAACTGCAGACCCCTTCACCAGAAAGTTCTAGGGAAAGCGACACATATGCAGCAAATGAGAGTCAGTGCTTCACCCCCTGCCATCAAACAGGTATGTAGGAAAGGAGAGCCCAGCCATTCTCCTGTACCGGCATTTCCACATTTCTGGAAGAGAAAATATGCTTTATCATGAAAATAAAAAGCAGATTACCAGTCCTAACATTCTTCAAGGATTGTGCCTGGTGTGATATGGTCCCATATCCTTCTAGTTTGTCTGAATATCTTAAATAATGTTGAAGATAAATTTATTTCCCTAAACCAGATACATAGATCATTTCCTATAAAAGTGTGTATTGAAAAAGTGGCGGCAAAGTTTGGTTTTAATTGAATTGACCCAGGTCTGACAAGAAATAGATTATAGAAGCCCAGTATGCTTGATGTGAGTCACACATTGAGGGAGAAACAAGAAGCTTCTGAACTGTTGTGTTCCAATTGTGTCATAATCCATCCACTCAGGACTCAGTCATATAGGGTAGGAAAATAATTCCTCCTATGTCTGTTGCTAAATTAGGGACAGACACGGGGAAAACTGAATCAGATTACTATTTCAGCATTGAGAGAGATGATTTATTCTTTTCCATATGATGTTTCCCAAAGCTCCTCTCCTCTCTATTAATCATAGAGTGGCAGCCAGACAATAAAATTCAGTGTGGTGTGGTGGATCATTTCAATATCAAAAACTGCATGAAAGAAGAATTAATCTCCTCTCCTTCATCTCCAATACAATTCATCTACCCTGGTCTGGTTTCAAGTTTACAAAATAGAAGATAAACCATGTATCTTCCATGGCTCACCTCATTTGACCATAATCTGCTTTCTCTTTTACTAATCCACTTTATGGGCAGAGATACGGCCAATTGAATCATTCTGCTTTTCTGTGTTCTTTGTTTCAGAAGCACCACGGTGTCTGTCATTGCCCTTGGCACAAACGTAAGTGCAATACCCGAAATATATTTTGTGAAAGGATGATCTCTCTTAAGTGTCAGAAGCCAGAAAATCTGGCAAATGGCAGTCTCAGGATTTTGCAATCCTGATAACCAAGCTGTGCCTCCAGTACTGTCTGGTTGATAGCTATCCTTAAATTAAGCTGCTTGTGTACTAAGAGGACTTCTGGTGAAGGAGCTTAATGTCAAAATAATCCACTACTGCGTAAGAACTTCATAGTGTAGCTGAAGATTTTATAGAAAGAGATGTGCAACTCACCCAAGAAAGACTCAAAATGGCTTGTCTAGAGCATAAAGCCCCATTAAGGATATTGGAACTACTGATATATACATATGCATCACCGACTCTTTATGATTAAAGCCACATCAAACTTGGGATGTTCACCACAGGTTGCATATTATAATAAGGTTCCATCATTGTTAGACGGTTCCTACGTTAGGGAGATTTTAAGGGGAGGAAATGCATGGACAGATAGACATTAACCTGACAGTGACATGTCAATGTTTATACAAAACTGTATTTCTGCATATTTCAATAACCAAAGCTAAGGAATAATGAGATGTTTGGATGGATGAAGACCAAACATCGAAGAATTTAAATTACATAGGATTGCTTCATCCTATGAGGCAGTTTTCATTGTACAGAAAATCTCACTGTTTCTGCTTTCAGAAACTTGTCCATTGGTGTGCCAAAAGGCTTTACTGTGGAGACTAGATGTTAACTAGAATAAACCTGAGAGTACAGTATATCTTGCTTTCTTCTAGTTCTTCATGAGGATTACATTAGCTGTGAAAAAATATGCTATGTTAGTAATAGGATCTCTGCTATGGTGCAAATATTTATTTGCAGGAATGCCTTTGGGGTTTCCTTGCAGGTAAATGGAAGTTTTTTTGTTATTTGTGAATAAGTAAGACTCTCCTGGCATCCATTTTGTGACTATACCAGCCACATGCTCACAAAATTTCAAATGTGCCTTTGACTTTCAAAGTTTGTTTACTTGTGAATCCTTGTAATAGGAGTGTGGGCTTCCATGTATAAAAATGTAAAGGGGACCTGAACAGACAATGTATATGTTTTCTGGTTGGATTTTATTAGTTTATGTTGATTATTTGAGACCTTTTGGTTGTTTAAATGGCAGTTAAAAGAGTTACTTTTCAAGCTTGTCAACTTCCCTACATAGTTATTTGGAGATGATCCCAGTTCAATGGGCTCCCTACTACAAGATAGGTGCCCATTTATCTAAGCTTATTAAAAAAAACTTTGCCATTTAAATGACAGCCATGAGGTGTCCTACCCATGTGACATTTTATTTTCAAAGCTCCTTTCTATTTCATTGTGTGAATTCCTCATTTTTAATGGATGCCTTGGCTTTTCTATAACCATTTCATTCTATTCTTCTCATTTTTAGGGAATCAACACTCGGGAAGCGCAGCTTTGATCAAGTTCTGACTGTAGAGCTGTGTGGCACTGCAGGTAAGGGCAGAATTTAGATTAAGTGTTCCATTATTTTAAAAGATGAAAACTTAGAGAAAAGACTGTACCCCAAACCGGATTATCAGATAGTAATGCCTGTATTTAATCATTAACATGAAGGAAGAGGAATCTAGGCACCCCTAAACCCTGTTTGATTTTTCCCTTCCTTGAAAAGACAACTGCAGAGTAGCACATCTTTTGAGTGACAAGTATTTTGGAATCACTGCAGCCATCTTATAAAGGCAAAAGACTAAATATAAACACCAGTGCATATCCCCAGATCAACTGTGTGATTTGAAGGCTCTACGAAGGGGTGGGAATGGTTTAAAAAATAGACCTAACTCCTATTATAGTGATGTCTTTTTACTCTCATGGTCTTATACTGAAAGAGTTTTATCATTTTGCTTCCTTGGGGGAGATAAGGTCTCACACCACCAACTACTCCTCCATACAAGCCTTCGGAAGAGGACCTATATAAGCCAGACATTCACCAGAGACCAGCACAGAAGACTGCTGTCATCACCAGCTCTGAGCCACAACCAATGATCAGTCATAGGCCAATTTCCAGAAAACATCAGAAAAAGCAACCAGTGCGGACAGAGCTGTATGCCCACCTGAGTCGGTCTGCTATTCGCCCTGCTCACTCTGAGCAACATGGGGTGTTGAAACGCCCTTTCTCACGGACTTTTGGTGATCATGATTATTGCCAAGTCTTGAAACCTGAGTATTCGCTCCAGAGGAAGGTGCTAAGGTCTTGGGAGCCCCTGAGCCATATAGAAAGCCAACACAAGAGGCAAGTGCCTGACATTCTCTATCAGAAGGAAAGCAACAAGAGTTTTGATAAAAGCTCAGTGAAGGAGGGCAGCAAACAGCTGAGGGACCAAGAAATCAGAGCCAGTTTGACCAAACACTTTGGTCTTTTGGACAGTGCCCTGGATGATGGGGAGGAGGCCCTGTTCTTCAAAACTCCTGAATATGATACTGTCTTTGAAGACAGCTGCAGTGAGATTGGTTCTCCATTGGAAGAGGAAGAAGAGGAGGAAGAGGAAGAATACTACATGAGTCCATTGGGTTCCAACAGATGTCTACACAGTAGTGCTCTTTCTAGGACCAATTTGCACTATTGCTCCCGAAACAGATCTGATTCAGAGTCTTCATGTTGCAGAAGTAGGTCTCCAGTCAACCAGATTTTCAGGTACATTCATTTGCAATCAGTATTGTTTTGGGGGAAGGGTCTGAGATGGTCATAGTCAATTGCATTGGTATTATTTTAAAATATTTAAAATATAATAATGTAATATTTTAAAATAATGCAGTGCTGTACGAATGGCGGCCCTTCAGTCAGCCTGGAGGAGTATAAGACTTAAATTTATAGAAATTTATCAGGCAGGGTTATACCTTTTTCCTTATTCTTGATTTGCCAGTGCAGTGGGGGCTACGTTTTATAAGGCTAATTTAAAAGACAGTGGGCTGAATTCAAAAATCCTGTGAGCAAAGTACAGAAGTGGGAGGAACTATTTTTACTGAATTAGCTTTTCCTCCAGACCGTGAGAATCTACTCCAGAGGATTGACGGACCTATTAGAACTGTACCAAAAATAGCCATGGCAGCTGCAAGGGAAATTTGGGAAATTTTGCCTTTGTTCCCCAATTCGAGAATACCAACCTCTACCGGCTAGATAGCATTCCTGAAGTGGAATGAATCCCTCCATGCATAGAACGTTTTTGAGAACCAATGGGAGAAAAGAGATACCTTGTTCAGACGGATAGAAATAAATGTAAGATTATTTGTAAAAAGATTTAAGGCCAAAACCACAGTATGACTGTGCCTAAAAATATTATATCTTTAGATTTTCAAATTATATAATATTTAATCATTTACATTTGCTTACCTCTTTGTATCAATATTTGGTGACTGTCTGGCCATGTGTAAAAATAACACCTCTAAATATTTGTGAATCTACAATAGCCCATGGTGTTCTGTATTGATGTTAAATGGGTGAGACTGTTCCTACAAGCAAGGAGTATGATTCTATGAATATTTTCCTGATTAAGATTCTGATTTCTAAGATTAAAAACAATTGGAACCCATTTGGGTCCGTATTTCTTGTTTTCCAATAGATGTGAAAACGGCAAGCGTTGTCAAGAGGGAAACCTGAGCAGCCAGAGACTGATGGAGAAAAAGAGAGAGAAAGCCATTGTGAGTGACCTATGAACTCTCAAATGAGATTTGGGATGAATGAAGTGGAAGTGGTGGGGTTTCCAATCTGATCAGATGATTCCTCTTTCTGAAACACATTTGAATTTTGGGAGACAGGTATTTCTATTCAAGAAGGGGTAATACAGGAAGTTAGCTGGTTTTCCAGACTCTATTACTCTGTGGAAGTGGAAGTGCATGCTGATGAATGATAGTTCTCCCTCTGCCAAGAACTCAATCTGTTGCCAGTTTCTTCATTTTATTCCCTTCCAATATGTTTCTTTTAGATAGTCTTGGCATAGAGAGAACTATCATTAAGCAGCATGCACTTCCACAGAGTAATAGTCCACAGAGTAGTAGTGTTTGGAATCTTGAAAAAGACATGATATCGTGTTTAAAAATCGTACAAATAAGTAGAAAAAAAAGCTACGTTTGAGGCTGGTGGTTTGATATTCTGTTTATCTTTTAATCAGCCAGACACAGATTCATTTAGCATATTTATAGCCCATCTTTCTTCTGTTGGGAAGTTTAAACATGTTTAGGTGAGAAAACCGCCTCCTATCAAAATACTTAGTCAACTGGCTAAATAGATTGTCTGCTTCATGTCCTCTTGAACATAGATTCCTAGTATTCGTCTTCCCATACGGGCATCCTTCATGTAATTTTAAATGTTAGGAGATGTTTCTTATATAAATGGTTTGACATCCATAAATGATTGATGCCCATGCAGCCTATGAATCTTTTCGGATCTGCTGGTGTATGGGAGGCCTCATCTCGAGGCTGCATTGAATAGCAGAAATTTAGAGATTTGCTGTGGTATGATTTCCTACTCCTTCACCAAACCTGATCTCCTTGCTCTGCAAAACTCTTTTTTCTTTCCTTTAAAAGAAATTATATGTCAGATTTAGTTTTAGGTTTTTAGATCACTTTATAGAACAATTTAAAGCTTCCAAGAAAAAAAAAAGTGACCAGCATTTTTAAGCCAATAATATAATTTAGTAGATTGTCCCAAAGGCCAGAAACTTCCATCAGACATCCATTACTGTGACAGGCTTGGCAAACTTAAAAAAAACCAACAACAAAAAATTACTTCTGAATTAAATCCTTCTAAACTACTCCTGTGCATTCATACATATTCTTAATCTACAATTCCTCTTTCTTGCATTTTCCATCCATTCTTTTCACACACCAGGTTCTTTGAAAACTTGGATTGATAGTAAAAATAATAATGTTCTGACTAATGTGAGTTCAAAACCAAATGTAACAAAAGAGTTTCCGCTCATGTCTAAAATATAAAAAGGTGCTACTTTAAAAGTAAAGTGGACATGGAGATATAAATAATTTATCAGTTTAAAATATTGTACCAGGACAAGCATGAACAATTTACTCTTATCATTAAGAGACACGGAGAGTTGTGGTGGCACAGTGGTTACAATGCAATATTGCAAACTAATTCTGCCGACTGCCAGCAGTTCAATCCTGACTGGCTCAAGGTTTACTCAGCCTTCCATCTTTATGAGATTGGTAAAATGAGGACCCAGATTGTTAGGGGCAATATGCTGACTCTGTAAACCAGTTAGAGAGGGGTATAAAGCACTATGAAGCAATATATAAGTCTAAGTGCTGTTGCTATTAAACAGGGAGAAGGCCGTGTAGTATACATCCAAAATCTTGCCAGCAGTATGAGCTCTAGTGAACTGAAGAAGCAATTTGAAGTGTTTGGAGAGATTGTTGAGTGTTGCATTTTGACCAAGAATAAAAGGTGAGTTTTCCTTATCTCATTATTCACCCTGGCTGAAATCATGAGTATTTGTAAATTAGCTATCTTACTCTATGATTAAAATTAAAATCAGAATCCAAAGTTCAGTAGCTGGATAATTCTTGTTTTTTGGAAAAACATCTGCTTTGAGCACCCTGTGAATGCAAAGGTTAAGTATTAATTGAACTAGTGTACCTATTAAGAAGTAAGTTAAATAAATTAAACCTTTTGCTGATTAAATATGTGTAAGGATTGTAGTGTGAAACTCATTCTTTCCTCAGTTGTATCATATTTGTTTTGGCTAAGAAACTGCCATTAAATTCCCTTGTCATTTAATTGTGTAAGGACTAATGCTGCTGTATTGTATAGAACAGGGGTGTCAAACTCCCGGGCCACAGGCCGGATGCGTCACACACTGGCCACATCCATGCCCGGATTAGCAAAGGGGGAAAAAGTCGCAATATGTCACGTGACACTGTCGTGATGGTACAAATTTGACATCACTGGCATAGAAGATGTAGTACTTCTTTAATACAATGGATTACTACTATTTAGCATATGTGTATGTAATTTAATTGTGTTATATACAGAAGCAGATTGAATTTGGAGCAGTTCGATCCAAGCTTGAAAGTTTTGAGCTTAAATCTCTGTTTCAAGTGAAAAACAGAGTGTTTAAGTTAAAAGATATCCTTTGTGTGTGTAAATATACACACACATACAGTTCGTCCTCGACTTACAATTGTTCATTTAGTGACTGTTTGAACTTACAATGGCACTGGAAAAAATGTATGATCTTTTTTCACACTCACAACTGCTGCAGCATCCCCATGGTCACATGATCAAAATTTGGCTGCTTAGCAACTGACTCATATTTATGACAGTTGCAGTGTTCTGGGGTCACGTGATCACCTTTTGCGGCCTTCATACAAGCAAAGAATAGGGAATCCAGATTCAGTTAACAATCGTGTTACTAACTGAACAACTGCAGTGATTCATGCAACAACTGTGGCAAGAAAAGTCAAAATGGGGCAAAACTAACAACTGTCTCGCTTAGTAACATAAATTTTATGCTGAATTATGGTCATACTCAAGGACTGCCTATATACTCTGTGTGTGTGTGTGTGTATACATACATACATACATACACACACACACACATACATACAATTAGTGGGTAAATCATTTTTATTCAGTGACTCTTGTCTGTTGCAGATTTGTGTTTATATAAATAGGCAATACAGCAATGTATGTTATATTGTGTAGGGGAAGGTCAATGTTTTGTAGTCTAATGGCTGTTAACTATCCTGAGTAGTGTGTAAGTGGAAATAAAAATAATAAATAGCCTGGCTGGAGTTTTCTCTTCCAAGGCAGCTGGGAGATGCCAATGTAATCACTGCAGTTTGATTAATAGACTCTTGGATCCTAATTCCTATAAAGTTTGCATGAGATTTAAATGAGATGCTCTAAGCTCCTGTTGGAGAGACACGGAATAAAAATAATGACAAATAAATAACGCTGTTCTGTTGGCTATGCTGGCATTCCCTCTTTCATTATCCAGGGGAGATAAATACGGTGTCATCACATACCGGTGTTCTGAGCATGCTGCCTTGTCCCTGAAGAATGGTGCTTCTCTGTGGAAAAGAAATGAGCCATTGTTCCAGCTGGCTTATGGCGGCTTTGGGCACTTCTTTTGGACCAGATTTACTGATTTGGGTAAGTCAGCAATCATCTTGGCCTGTTTCATCATAACAGATCTAATTTGGCAAGGATGGTTGTACTGAAGTGATTCATTACTGCAGGGTTTCTAAATCCTTGGCAGCTTCAAGCTGTGTGGATTTCAACTCCCAGAATTCCCCAGCAATCATCCCTTTATTTATTTATTATCAAACAAAATTATATGGCCAACCAACTCACACACGGTGATCCTGGTATGGATATTAATGACGGTGGAGTCGGACACTAAAAAATCCAAAGCATAAAATCTATACAATCTCAACAATCCTCATTTACATATCTTATTATCTAAATTTAATATTTATGTACTATTTGATACATTTATTTCTATTTATTAGCATTGTGCTTTCTTTATACAATCAGAGATAGTGAAGGATTTTTTTCTCCCACCAAAGATAATTGAATCAGAGCGGTTATCTTGAATCACTCACATATACTAATCATACTGATCCACTGATTATTTAACTACAGATACTGAATTAACCAGAATTGATTAGATATATGCAACACATTAAGCCATGAGTCAGTGTTTGCAAATATAATAATAGCTGGGTTTGTGCCCATACTTTATTAAAATCAAAGAAAGCAGCTTAAACATTCCAAGGATTTTTATATTTGCTCATTTTCACAGACCACAAGTGATTTTAATTTATTTTCTTTCATTTTAATTAAAGCCCTCCTCCCCTGAAAGGGGCAGACAGCAATTATTGTAATTGAAGAAAATTTAAATTAATCAAGTGTAACCATAAAAAATAGCACAGAGTTATGAAATCAAATATAATGCGATCACCTAAAATAACAATCTGATTAGGGAGAATGAATTATTCAATGCAGGCAGATCTTAACAGCTTCCCGACAGATTGTGGCCAACCCTCTTTCTTGAGAGACAGTTTGATTCCCTCAGGGTTGTGGCCAGGGGTGGGTTCTGGATTCTGCTACTGCTGGTTCATTCAGGGATGCGCCACAGCCGCATGCGCATGCACAGTAATTTAAAAAACAAGCTGGTGGTGCCGTAGGCGAGAGAGAGAACCGGATCGGGGGCATGGCAGGCCCAGGTTGCTACTGGTTCCAGCGAACCAAGCCGCCAAGTTACTAACAGTTCCATAGAGCTGGTCCAAACCGCTAGGAACCCATCTCTGGTTATGGCCCACCATATTTGCTGATCGGCCTCTTCAGATAAGAGCACAAGGGATAGATATCTCAATAGGCTACTCATGATCATTAAATCCTTCCATGTCAGGGGGAAGTGGAGATTTAGAGGTTTTCCATGTGGCTTTGAAACATTTGATGTAATATATACGACTTAGCTGATGTTCTTCAAGAAGTCCTTCCGTCCTTCCTTCCTTTTTCCTTCCTCTTTTTGACAGCATTTATCTTTTCTCTGTAGCAGATTCCAACACAGAAGAGTCCTCTCCAACTCCAATAAAAAGCAAATATGAGACCATGGATTTTGACAGCCTGCTGCAGGAGGCCCAGGAAAGTCTGCATCGGTAACAGCCTTAACCTTTGAGGAATACCTTAATACCTCAGTCAAGGCACTTCCAATATGTTTACGTTTTCAAGAAATGATTAAATATATAATGAGAGAGAGAGAGAGAGAGAGACTGCTGACCCTTTAAATTGATGTTTACATTGAACAAGCTGCTTCTGTCTGTGAGTTCCCATGGTGTTGATGTTCCACTGCCACAAGTTAGTATCTCTGCTTCTGATTGGTTGTGTTAGGATGAGCCTGCAAAAGCCTTCTGTCCTCTTCTTGTCCAATCCCCTTTCTCTGACTGGTCCCATTTCCGCCGTGGAGTGGCAGCTGTGTTCACCATAACTTTTATTTCATTTTTGGTCTGTAGTGTGTGATTATGAAATTGTTAATTGTGAATAGAATCAAGATTGTAAACTAATTTTTAATAGAAGAAAGAAATATATACTTATAATGTATTTATGGCTCAGATGTACTGTAATTCAGATTTATTGTACTGCTTTCTTGATTTTTAACTATGCACTGTAATGAGGCACTTGCCCCTCAGCAGATGCAGCCTTTCCAGAATGGTTCCCTTCAGTGAATGGCTCATTTGAAAATCATAAAAAAACCTGCTTGTCCTTGATTAGCCAGGGGGTTATTGAATGGCAGTGTGGAATTGCTGTATAAACCATTATTTCCATTTGTCTGGACTGAATGCTGGGATCTCCACTCCTTAATCATTGACTGCATGTGACATGACAAACTGTGATTCTGCAGTCCAAAGCTGGCTCCAAGTATTTTCCTCAGATGGCAAAAGTGAGAAATGAGAAGGTGACAGGGTACGTTTTCCCCTCTTCCTTCATGCGGAAGTGATAACCTGTCCTCCCAGCCAAGTAAATGATACATGACAAGAGCCCTGATAATGTCCTATCTGATCAGCATCCTGTTTCCATGGAGCCACCAGATGCTTCTCAGGAACTCTCAAGCTGCCCAAGAAAGCAGTTAATCTACTACAAGTGGTAATCTAATGTCCATTGCTGCTGAGTTGAGAAGTATATAACAGCCATTATAACTAGTAGCCATTGGCCCATTTATTCCACATGTGAAATCTCTTGTGGGACAAAGAAGATTGGAAAGTGAGTCAGAAAAGTTAAGGCTCCTAAGCATTAGACTCCAACATCAGAATAGCCATTGTTTCATGACATCACCATAAAGTCACAAATGTAGTAGATTATTGAAGTCATATCCCCGGTAGCCTCAGGAACAGGAACAGATTTCTGGCCATCTGGTCATTCAGCCAATGCAAAATCTGTTGCCTGATGGATAACCTGGGTTTGTTTGCAAGACCTAACAGAAAAATGATCAAAAACCATCCTTACACCTTGATCCAACATTCAGCATCAGCAGAGTATCTCTGCCCCACTTTAATTATTGCTCTCTGCCTGAGCAAATTTGAATAAGCCATACTGTATAATATATAGCCAGTAGCATACAGCAACACTATTCTTTTTTTATTATTACTCTATATGTCTGTCTGCATATTCATTTCTTTTGATTTGCCCATGGCTTAGAACTCTACTCATTGATAAGCTTTTCCTAAATTCAAAACCCAGAGATATCCAGGAAAAGGGAAACAGCTTTGTGTAACTTAGGCTGATTTAAACAAATGATTTCTGGAGAAAACGTCCGTCTGATGAGGGTTAATACATGTGGAGACCTCATGCTCATACAGTGCACTGTACTAAATGCATCATTTGCCAGATGCAATGCTGCTGCTCTTGTACTAATTCACATCCAGCAAAGGCTAGGGAGACACTAAATAAGCAATAGGAACATCAAGAGAGCACTTTTGAGTGGGGACCAAATAGCATTGCTAAGTCCTCCATCAGTCACCATATCCTTATTCTGTTCTTCACAAAGATGAGATCGATGGGTATCATGAGCCATCCCATGTAGATAAAGTACAACAGCCTTAATTCTGTTGGTAGTTAGATTCTCTTCTCTTAAGGTCTCTTTAGCATCAGCATGTATTTGATTTGGAATCAAAGGACAAAAACATCCTGATTCTGGCTTAATTCATGCTGTCCCAAAGTCTGTTTGTCTGAATAGTCCCCCATTCTCTTGATAAGGACTGTACATATCAAAACCATCATAAGATCAAGGAATTTCGTATCCCATCCTGAATGTTTATTTCTGGGATACGGATGGTGATCTGGAGCTTTCATAATAACAATCTTGATTTCATATGGCAGCTAATATAATTTCCATGCTACTTGCAAAATTCACTGTCACGATGTTTTGGCTAACTATGTCACTTTTAAGATCTCTGTTTAGGAACTTATTAAAGGATTACAAGGCCATTAGATCTTCTTGTGATCAGTCCAGAACAAAGTCTGGCCAAGATGAAGTATCTGCTATTGACAAGTGCCTCATTGTAGCTTTGCCTTTTCTGTCCTAGTATTTCCTTACCACAATGATGTTTACATGTGATTGCTATAGAGCTTACTGTAGAATGTACATAGTGACACATTTAGGGTGGGTAGGACTGTCCTGTCCTGTGCTGTACTGATGTTTTCAGAGAACAATCAAACAACAACAAAAAATTATAATATCCACCCCAGCAACTAGTAAGTGGAATTCTTCCATCTCCTGGCTTAGTTACAAAAGATATCAAAAAGTTCAGAACTAAGGTTGGTCAGAGAGATGGAAAATGCATCAAATTTTAAGTGTGTTGAAAGTGTTGAATGCAGCTGGAAAGAAAGAGTTAAAACAGTCCTTCTGCTATTTGGAAGGTGCTGCTTCTAGCCCAAACCTGCTTGCAAACGTGGCTTACCTGCTTTTATATCTCAAGTTAATTTTCAGAAGCTGGATTTTCCAGTGATATTAGGGCATGCAAGACATGTTCTTTGAAAGGAAGGAAGATCCTGTAATGCACATAGCCTCTCGATCCTAGCTGTAGGGAGAGGTGCAATAAGTGATCTTTGTTTTGCCTGAAGCCTATAAAAATATATTTTTTTGTGCGAGAAACTTCACTAGGACTTTATGCAATATGCACGTATGTGCACAAACGCACACATGAATGAGAGGAAAACAATGGGGCATTGAGCCCTTCAGCATCTGCAAGTTCAGCAGTGTTGAATGTAGAACCTGAGTGGGATGGTTTGCAAAGCACGCACATTTGTCCTGGTTACAGCATATCAATACCCGCAGCTTATGCTAATTGCTATTGGAAGCACAGCTAGTTTGCATCACCCACACAGGGAGCAATGTGTGAAAATCCTTTGTTCATATTTATTCTTACGGTGACTTGGGAAGTTGTAGTGTGTTGACAGAAGAATTTTAGGCAAACTCCTAGATCAGAGCACAGGAAGAACAAATGCCATCCCAAATCTTTTAAAGCAGAGAGATATATACCAAAGTTTGTATGAATAAATAAGTACAATGCATTAAACTTTTGATATGTAAAGCACTCAACTACAGTGCTCCATAAATATTGGAAAGAGTAATTGTTGTTGTTAGTTGCGAAGTCGTGTCCGACCCATCGCAACCCCATGGATGACCTTCCTCCAGGACTTCCTGTTCTCTATCATCTTCTGGAGTCCATTTAAGCTCATGCCTACTCCTATTATAATAAATAATTGTGAAAGGCTATTGAAGAATGGCCAAGTTCCGTATGACAAAAGAAGCGATAAGATCAAATGTATAAAATACCCAGCTGTATATTCCTCTGAATATCAGAGTACCTGAACAATAGGCTTGTGATCCACTAAACCAAACTCAGACTGCCATCCTGTCTTCTTATTTTGCTTCTTGCCTAGCAGTGTGAGATCCCATAGGGTTGGATAGGCAACCGACAGTCTGTGGTTACATTGGTGGGTCAACAAATGTACAATACAACATGAGCCTTTTTTTTTCATGCAGTAAGAGAACTATTTGTTTTCCTTAGGATAAGGGATTAAAATGAGCTTTATATCGTGCTCCAGCCATCCTTGCTGCTAATGTGTTCTGGCAGATTCCTCCTAAGGGCAGTTATATCCAGCACAATTTGATTCTCCAAGACTAAAAATGACTGTATTTCTGCAAAGTTTGCCTAACTTTCTTCTGTCCATGTTTTAATTATATGCATAATGCCAACACCCCCATGTTCATGGGGCAGGCCTAGCCATAACGATAAGCAACAGAACAAATCAAGATCTTGTGAGAACACATGAGAAACCAAATAAAGAAGAATCAATTGTCCAGGGTTTTTCGGAACAAAAGGGTGTATTAAGAAAGGCAATCATGAGGGAGACATTTATTTTTTTAAACAAAACTATATATGTTTGTAGGTGTGTGCGTGTGTATGAAAGAGAGAGAAAAATCCCTCCTAATTTTCTTTTTTAGTTTTTCTTTTAATTTTTTTGGAAAATCAGGAGAAATACCTTAAGGATAGGAATAAGTCACAAGCCATTTATTTTCTCTTGATCCTTTAATAACGATCGCTTTATGTGAAACACAAGTCAATATTGATAAAGTCAACTGAAAACCTTGGCAGAAGTAAGACAGCAGTGTTGTAAAGAGACTGCACAAGAAGAACTGGATTCTGTATCTTATTTTCACTGCCAGTTATTCGAACAGTTGTCTTGTTTTCCCTCTGACCTATTCTACCTCCATAAAACTGGTATCGGCTTTGTCTTTGTTTTTGTGGTGAACACTCAGTTTTCTCAGTAGCCCATTCAAAAAGCCATACAGGAGTCGGTATGAGTGTGTGTATGGCTGTGTTTAATATGGCATTAATTTACTATGTGAAAATAGGAAGCAGTTTAGCATTTCCTCAGTTTATTTTTACAAGATAGTCCATGTGTGATATTCTTTACCAATGTAAGCATACCAAGCCCCATTTTCATTTCCATGTTTTCTGAATTTTTTGCAGTTATTTCTTTCTCACTTGTGCAATTTGAGAGTTTTTTTTATAAATCCCTACAGTATATCACTGATACCCATATAGCATTTGGGACAGGGGTGGGTTCTACTTACCTTTCCTACTGGTTCGGTCGCGATAGAAATGCGTGTTTTGTACACGTGCGCCCTATCGCATCCAGGTATTGTCACAAAAATAACCCTCTGCGCATGCACAGGAGGCTTTGCACATGCACAGAGGGTTATTTTCGAGGCAATTTCCACTGGAAGGGCTGATTTCCTCACAGAGGACCGGCTTAGGGGTGTGGCCAGCCGGATGTCACTGCCGGTTCGGCGAGCAGAGGCAAATCTCCGCATTGGTTCTATAGAACTGATCTGAACCGGCAGCAATTCACCTCTTGATTTGAAAATGCCCTTTCCATGATATTTTTGTGTATGATTTCAGGTACCTCTTTGTTCTGAAGAAGGTGTTCACCTTCCTTATCAAAAACAACTAGGAGCTTATTATGCATTCTGCATTGTATTTCTGATTAGGCAAAGAACATGGCCTAACAGTAAGCAGCTGTGAAAGGGTATTACTAATTTATTCTAAGACAAATGCTATAAGAATGTAATATATAAAAAAGATGTTTTAGGGCATATGTTGAGCAAAATGGATTAGATGTCAAAGCTTGTGTGGGAGTTCACACGGTGAATTGAACTTCCCTATTATCCTTATACAGGTAGTCCTTAATAGTTCGTTTAGTGATCATTTGAAGTTACAATGGTACTGAAAAAAGCAACATGACCATTTTTCACCCTTATGACCATTGCAGCATCCTCATGGTCATGTGAACAAAATTCAGATGCTTGGCAACTGACTGATATATATGATGGTTGCAGTGTCCTGGGGTCATGTAATTATCAACCTTCTGACAAGCAAAGTCAATGGGGAAGCCAGATTCACTTACCAACTGTGTTAGTAACTTAACAACTGTAGTGATTCATTTAACAACTGTAGCAAGAAAGGTTGTAAAATGGGGCAAAACTCAATTAGCAATTGTCTCACTTAGTAACATACATTTTGGGCTCAATTATGCTCATAAATCGAGGACTACCTATATACGGAAACCAATAAAGTTAGTTTTGGGAAGAATCTCAGTAAATATTAGGCTAGGTTTTAAATGTCCCGGGGTGTAATATTTAAATCTCGCTTATACAAATCTCTATTATTAAAGGCATCACCTTGTCACTATTAAGATTCAGCCCAGGTAATCCTGAAAGCACGTCCATATTATCTGCATCAATCCTAGGTTCATTTGTCTATGAGAATCATGCATCAAGTCTAGGAACCATTGTGTGCAGAAAGCTGTACAGAAGTAGGAGCTGACCCATTTTTCGGTAGCGTTGCCATTGCTGCAGGCTTCTCAAATCATTTGGCAGCTTTGGAAGACTAGACCTCTCCATCTGCACAGAACTCTGCCTGCATCAAAATGCACCCAAACCAGTTCAGAAAGGGACTGCATTTTGAGGAGGGTCATAGCACCACTGAAAAGCAGACTTTTTAAATAATAGGTTTCCCCCCCTTCCCCCCCCCCCA